>OMNM01034702.1:5661-29524 GCA_900302745.1 Parablennius parvicornis | reverse complement strand
GCTAGGACACATTCACTTATCTGTTCCACATTGTAGCACAGCTCCGTGGTGATTGTCAGATGAGGGTAGAGCTAGACAGCCCTCTTTAATGCCCATCCCCTCGGAGCCTCATCACTGTAGTACTTCATGATGGAGAGACACAACAAAGTTTAGACTAACTTAAAAATAACTCTTTGAAGTTGATCAAGAAACATTGATTTGCTTGGTGCAATTTCTGGAGGAATGGATCACTTATGTTAGTATGGAAAAATTAGGGTCAACATCAAACATTGTTCATTTAGTTAATCACACAATTTGTGCATTTCTCGTTTTGAATTCTCAGAGCATGATTGCACAGTGCATAGAAACAAGTTATTGGAGTTCAGTCAGTCTTTTTTGTTATGTATATTGTGCAGGTTTTTTTTTTCGAATATGTGTTTTACCTGTAGAATTCCAGGTTTTTACACAAAAAACAAAATAACAGGTACAAATCACACCCTTCCTTCACGCATAGCGGTTAACAGTACAGAAATTACACAAATAAAGACGGAGAAAGACTAGTGGGGGAAAAAAAAGCTCTTACGGAGCGGGCCAGCAAGAAGATAATCACCAGTAATGGTTATTTGTCAAACTTAATATGAACAACTATCTGTAGCTGTCTTATTTAAATGATTACAGAGCTGAGAGACACACTGTACCTCACTCACCTCCATTTGTAACAAGTTAGTGATTTCTGTCAACCAGGTCATAAAAAAGACACATCCTCAGGTTTCCAAAGCATCAATATATACATTTCTACTACCCCAATGTCATATTGTATTGTTTTTTTGTTGCAGGATTTGTGCAGATATAATCTCTGATCTGGAGATAATGTCAGACATATCAATTTGGGAGTATGTACTTGTCATTTCTACAGAGTGATCATCACCCACCTGGTATTTATGCTGCCCTGCAACCACGAGCCACCACAGCTATGGCTTCTGCAATCTGTATTCATTCTCATTGATGAAAAAAAAAAAGTGTAAAATCGTTTCATCCAAATTAGGTTCCTCGACAATACTGATAAGGTTCACTCATATTTTCCATTATTGTAAAGGCTTTGGTCATTGGTTTTGGATTTCAGTTTTTTCCTCCTATAATCAAAATAGTATTTACAAAAAAAAGGTTTGTTCACAGTCAGATTTTATTGTTATTTACATTTTTATTGCGGATCAGTATGCTACATCTTTTCCCAATTGTCAGCCTCCTCGGTGAAGCCAGGTCCTCTGTGGAATCCGGACCAGGTCTTTGAAAAAACCTCACCAGGCTCCTCTGGCGCATGCGCGGTCCCGTCGTGGTACCTAGCACATGGTTGCAGGCAGCAGATCACTACGTAGCCCTCGACCACTCCAGAGCAGCGGGGTTTTCTGCGGTCAAATACAAGGAGGAGAAGAATCTATCTGCCCAAACAGACTGCTGCAGGTGAGTCACCTCGCAAGCTTTCAACTGTTTAGCTTTAACTAAAACAACACGAAGGAAAAATACAGTAAAAGTAACGAGACTCGTGGGTTTGATTGAGCTATAGGCTCGCGTGCCGAAGACGCTCTGCAGGATACTGAACGAGGCATCAGAGAGGAGATTTTTCAGATTTTAGTCACAATTAGTTTGTCGATCAGGGTTTGATGTAAAAAACTACTGTGTTTTTGCTTTCATTGTTTCAACATGCGGCCATGTCAGTATTGTTTAGTATGTTTGTGATTTGTACTTCCATATAGCAGTGTTATTTCTCTTCTTTCACCCAGTTTTAACGAACGTTTATTATAAGCAACTTTTCCGAAGCAGATCAGTTCGTTTTCATTTGGTCTTAATTTCTTTTTTGAAATCAAAACTGTAATCTTCACTACCGAAGGATCAACTTTGGAAGAATTTCCCTCTGGTGAGTATTTACTATTCTAAATTGTGGCGGAATCCTTGAATAGAATAACACATTTGATGCCTCATAATTGACTTAATGTTCATTAATCACATGTTTAAAATGACCTACATGCCCCCCATTGCACGAGAGACCATTTATTTAATTGGTTTCACATGTCTTGGGAGTTCACATTCAATTTCAAGTATTATTTTTTATCAATTTGATTTGCTGTTTAATCACCTTGTAATGTGTTCATTTACCTAAGAGAATGCATTTTTTACAACAACATTTTTTTCAAAATCTCATATAGGCTGTGTCTGAAAAATCACAACAGTGGTTATAAATGTTTTACTTGTATGGATAATTTACACTTTATATAATGTAGTAGTCTTCAAATATCAACATGTATGCTTAACCCAAAAGACAGAACACTTCTGAAGGGGAAAACACAACAAAGAATAGGACTTGGTGACTGCAGAGTAATTCAGGACAAGTAGGTCAACCTCTGAGTAAAAAAGCTGTGTTTGTTTAGGGTCATCCACCCTGACCTTCTGCCTCTGATTTAGTGATCCATTACTTAAGAAATCGTACTAAGCAAATCACTTTTACTGAACGGCTTCTAAAGTTAGTCATCTTTGACACAGGGCTGGAATAAAAATCTTATGATTTTATTCGATTTAATTTTTTTGTCAATGCACTTAAATCGACTTCAATGTGCAAAATAAAAACCTTTTTTATCTACAAATATGATAAATTGATTAAATCGATTTTTTGGCCCAGAGCTACTTTGTAAGTGTGGGATTGATTTCATGAAGGCCCTCTCTGTCTTTAAGTGTAAACTTTGTTGTGTCTCTCCATCATGAGGTATGAGGGTGGTGAGGTTCTACAGTGATGAGGCTCCGAGGGGATGGGCATTAAAGAGGGCCATCCAGCTCTACCCTCATCTGACAATCACCACGGAGCTGTGCTACAATGTGGAGCTGATCAGTGAGTGTGTCCCAGATGCTGGGAGAAATATAAATTGTTACAAAGTTGTTATCTTGCAGAATACTGGGGGGGGGTGTATCAAACCGATTGTATAATTTTCCATTTTGTCACTGTTTGCTGCTGATCTGTGCAGCAGATGATCATCGGCTCACCGTCCATGAGAAAGAGATCTTCTTCTGGCTGTTTCGACCTCCTCTGCACGATGATCCACTGTCTGAGCAGTCCAACCTCACAGAGTGCAAAGGAGGGAAAATAGTGGAGATTGGACCCAGGTACCACTGGAGGTTTACAAATATTCAGGGTTTTATTTAGTTTTTTTATTGGAATTGGAGTGTCCAAAGTGTTGAAGCGCGTCAAGCCCTGCTCTACTGTCACTTTAGTTTAAAACATTTCCATATCTTTGTAAATTACAGAGGCTCCTACTGATGGCCTTTAGCTTCTGGAGTCATGTCACCGGCTGCGCTCGTTGTACAGCTGTACTGAAACACCTTCAATCTAACAAAACAAACACATGTAGTCAGTTTGATTAGATTTGAATGACGTGATCATTTCTGTTAAGGGCCCAGCGACGGTGTTTCGTTTGACATCATCAATTCCTCCACTGCAGAAAGTGTAACAGTTTGTGTGGATACGAGGCTCAAAGACATTTCCTGTTGGCGTGTGCAGGCCGACTCTCACAAAAAACACATTCCTACTAATCCATTAAAAAATCATTGCTTGTCTTTATTGTGAAATTTTCAGGTTGAACTTCTCCACTGCCTGGTCGACTAATGCTGTGTCCATCTGCAAGCATGCCGGGCTCATAAACGTCTCTCGAGTGGAGATGTCTCGCAGGTTTTGCATCAAGGTGTCAACACGTGCTCAAACACCCTGAATATCACTTCAGAGTTAAAAAAAAAAAACCAACACAAGTGACAAACCTTCCTCAGTCAGATGATGTGTCCTGACGCCATCCATCTGTTTCCTTTTTAGCCCGAGTCTGGACTCGATTTGTCCAAATTTGAAGAAGATGTGAAGACGCTTACAGAATCTCTGTATGACAGTATGACGGAGTGCATTTATCACCAGCCCATCACCACCTTCAGCGTGGATGTCAGACCGCAGGCAGTGTTTGAGGTGGACATCATGGGGAAAGGCCTCGCGGCCTTAGAGGCAGTAAACAATGATCTGGGTGAGAACTTTTTAGTGTTTGAAAATAAAGGAATCTCTTTGGATTGGACTTTGTCAAAATGAGTCTTTTTACATTAATGTACTGTGACCTCTCTTTTTGTATTCCTGCCTCACTTCAGTCTTGCGACTCTCTGTGAGTACACTGTGTGTGCGCCAGTGGTGGTGCTAACATCACATGATGCATGATTTTACTGTTTAGCTGGTTGAAGTCACAGGACGGCGGCGACGCTGCTGATTAGTTTGCACGTGAATTTGATGTGTGTCTGGTGTGATGAGAATACGGCTCAGTCTGTTGACTAGAAGTCTGACCAAAAACTCAGAACAAGTAAAACCCGACCTTGTGATATCGACTGTAACACTATAAACTCTAGCACAATGTAGATTTTTTGTTCCCCCCTAAATTATGCTGCACTATCTTAATAAATGAATCAGGAGCAATATTGATCATGGACTATTACATGACTTAATCATTAGTCTGAAATTTAATATCCAGGAATGTGGAGAGGTGGACGTTGCATTCGTGTAAAGCCAGAAATTGAGTGAATGTGACATGAATTTTAATCTGAGTCAGAAAGGAGATTATTTTTTGTCATACTTTAATAATTATCTTGGGGAACCTTTTCTAGAATGCGGAGTCGCAGCCACATGTTGTAATGCTAAGTATGTGTAAGTTAAGTGTACAAACTGGACATAGCAGGCTCATAGGGAGACAAGTAAAAGTAAACCACAAGTAATAGCCTCTTTATAAACTTAACGATTGAACTTGTGTTTTAAAAAGACTTGTTTGAAAACTGTACTTTTATTGTTTTTAGACACCATTTTCTTTCTCGGTTGCATTTTGTGATGGCAATCATTTTTTGACTTGGTTCATTTGGCTGTTGAAATCTGTAGAAACATTTGAAATTGTATGTGCTGTAACATTTCTGTTCAGCCGAATGTCAGTACATAGTTGTTACCTTTCAAAGTGATTGGTTCTTGCAGCTCCCAGCATAAACGCATCCTCAAAGTCCAGTTTGAAGCTAATGCTACTTAGTATAGTTTTCTCTGCTGCGTGGTTGATCTCATTTGTTCTGGTCGGCTCAGAGCCTCAGTGGTACGTCTTGTACTCTTACTAAGAAATAGTTTGACTCTCCATTGAACAAAGAAGAATCAGCAGTTACTAATAAAATATTAAAAACAGACCATGCATGTTTAGCTGAATTTACGTTTTGCTCACGTGTGTTTTTGCGTGCGTCCACAACATTGTTAAAGAAGTTTGAGTTGTTGAGTGCTCACATCTATCATGCAGTTTGAATGATTGATGGAGGGACCCTGCCAAACGGTTTTTCATTTTGCATGTGCGCAGGTCTTGGCTTTGATTCATGGGATCTGAACTACTACACATCGATGTTTCGGGAAATCGGAAAAAACCCCACCAGCGTCGAGTGTTTCGATCTGGCTCAGTCAAACAGGTGGGTTTCTACAGCAAGTAAATTGCTTGCCGACTGCTCCGCGTGGAGAGCGTGTGTTTGATTTCCTTTTGTGGGATTTAATTCTCTGATGCCTTTTGCCTCGGCGTCGCAGCGAGCACAGCCGTCACTGGTTCTTCCGTGGTCGGATGGTGATTGACGGGGAGGTGCAGGAGGAGACGCTCTTCAGCCTCATAATGGACACCCAGCTACACAGCAACCAGAACAATATCATAAAGTTTTGTGATAACAGCAGGTAGGAAGAGCATGGCAGCCACAAATGCTTGAAATCTGTTTGTGTTTATACTGATTCAACCTAAAATGTGTTTTCAGCGGTATCAGAGGCACGGAGATCAACTGCATTTACCCAGAAGACCCGTCCCAGGCCAGCTCGTACGGGACCAGGCCCTCACTGCGGCACGTCATCTTTACTGCAGAGACTCACAACTTCCCAACTGGTCAGGATACTAACCATTATTTGATGAAATTACTCCATCCGTCATGCTTTATCCCACCAAAACATCCTTTTCTTTTCTGTCTGAACCTTTTTAGGTGTTGCTCCTTTCAGTGGCGCCACCACAGGGACCGGAGGCCGAATAAGAGACGTCCAGAGTGCTGGTCGAGGCGGTCATGTGATTGCTGGCACTGCTGGATACTGTTTTGGAAATCTCTTCATACCAGGTTAACGAAATGAAATAAGAGGCTGGGGCACAACTTACAGAACATTAGAAAACGTTTCAAAATAAGGAAATAAGTTTGACTGTGCCTCGTTTTTGCTGTTCTCCAGGTTTTATCCTTCCCTGGGAGTCTGCATTGAAACAGTGGGAGCATCCTTCCAGCTTCGCTTCTGCTCTGCAGGTTGCTCTGGAGGCCAGCGACGGAGCATCAGACTACGGCAACAAGTTTGGAGAACCAGTTTTGACGGGTAAGAAAGCGTAGGACATCATATCTTGGATTATTGTAGGATTGACTTTAAATCAATTTTTTTTTTTATTTAATTTTTTTAAAGGATAAAGTCACTCCTGTTACAGAAATGGCATAAAACCCAATATGGACACCATCGGATATAAATAATAAATTAATTTCTTTAAGTTTGTATATTGAACTCTTCGAACCTTCAGTGATAAAATTCACTTCATTCTTTTCAGGGTTTGCTCGCTCTTTTGGCATGCGGCTGCCCGGTGGGGAGCGGAGGGAGTGGATTAAGCCAATCATGTTCAGCGGAGGGCTCGGCACCATCGAAGACAAAGATATCAAAAAACTGGACCCTGAGACAGGTAATACACGTTCACACCGTGAGACAAGTTTAACCATCTCTGCAGCTACGTTACTACATGAATGAAATAGTGGCTGACGGTGTCTCTCCACTCCTCCTTCCTCTACGTGTCACTCAGGGATGATGGTGGTGAAGATCGGAGGGCCGGTGTACAGGATCGGTGTTGGAGGAGGAGCGGCCTCTTCTGTTCAAGTACGGCAAAAAAAAAAAAAACACATGACGACTTACAGTGGCCCTTTTGAGAACTTTTGAAAGTGTTTAAAAAAAAAATGTGCCTGCCGTTTTTAGGTCCAAGGTGACAACTCCAGTGAAAGAGACATGGGAGCAGTCCAGAGAGGCGACGCCGAGATGGAGCAAAAAATGAATCGTGCACTACGGGCTTGTTTGGAAAATGGTGGTGGAAACCCAATCTGCAGTATTCATGATCAGGGTGCCGGAGGAAACGGTATAAAAAAACAGCATCTTTGCTCTGATTTATACATTTCCTATAAAATCTGTTGACGAGGTAACGCTGAGTGGTATCCTCATGTTGTAGGTAATGTGCTGAAGGAGCTGAGTGAACCAGCAGGAGCCGTCATCTACTGCAGTAAATTCAAGGTAGTGTTCAGAGCCTGGAAGTAGCAAAGTTCAAACACATTTATTGTACTTTCATTTTTATGCGTCTGTATTGTCCTTGAATCTTTAACATTGTGAAATCTATTTCCATCCCCTCCTTTTTTAAATATTGTACACTTTGTTTTTTTTTTGCTGTATACTTATTATAAAGGAATGTTGCCTTTTTTTGCTTTTTTTCCAAATAATCATGGCACACAAAATGTATAGTCTAAATCAATGGCTGAAAGAAAAGTGGTTGAATAATTTAATAAATTCACTTTTTTGAATATCATTATAAAAATAACTATTTGGTGACAAATATACTTGAATTAAAAAATCTGTCCTGGTAAAACAAAAGTTTGAAATTTGCCATGTGATCCAAATTTTAGATTATGTTTTTCAGCATCATTGACATATTGTAACAATAAATTTGAAATAATATCATTTTGTGTGGCCACTAACATTTCTCTCTATTGTGCAGAAAGGTGACCCCACACTGAGTGTGATGGAGCTTTGGGGGGCAGAATACCAGGAAAGCAATGCTCTTCTGCTGCGCCCGTCAGACTTGCCCTTCCTGGAGAGTGTGTGTCACAGGGAAAGGTGCCCTTTTGACGTGGTGGGAGACATCACGGGGGATGGAAAGGCAAGTTTCAGCTTTGTTCCATATAAATGTACAACGGTGTGTTCATCTATAGACTTGATGAGCAGCTGTTGACTGACCTGTCCTGCTCAACCACCTCCAAAATCACTAAGGAGTCAGGCCAGTGTCAGTGTGTTTGACTGCAGTGTGATCTCCGACACAGATCGTGCTGGTGGATGATGATGATGATGATGATGATGATAACCACCCGGACCAGCAGGCAAATGGACGTCATCCTGTGGACCTGCAGCTGAACTGGGTTCTGGGCAAAATGCCGCAGAAGGAGTTTCAAATGGAGCGACTGTCTCCGACCCTTCTGCCTCTGACTCTGCCTGATGGGCTCTCGGTCAAAGACGCTGTGCAGCGGGTTCTTCGTCTCCCATCTGTGGGATCCAAACGCTACCTGACCAACAAGGTTCGTCTACCTCCACGTAACTTTGTCTACCCTCAGTATATCCATTGTGTGCAGACTGTTAACTCCCATCTTTGCTCTCTCCCCTTCAGGTGGACCGCTCTGTGACGGGGTTGGTTGCCCAGCAACAGTGCGTTGGCCCCCTTCACACCCCGCTTGCTGACGTCGCTGTTGTTGCTCTCTCACCATTGGGCATCCAGGGAGCAGCGACGTCCATCGGGGAGCAGCCAATTAAAGGGCTGGTGTGCCCGTCAGCTGGAGCTCGCATGACTGTGGGAGAGGCTCTAACCAATCTGGTGTTTGCGAGAGTTACCGCGCTAAAGGTGAGCTGATTGTGGAGTCTTTGAGGAAAACCCTTGACAAACTCTCAAATATCATCAAATCTTAATGCTTTGTTTGCAGTTTTTCAATGTCTTCTTCCTCTTCTTCGGTCTTCAGGATGTTAAGTGTAGTGGAAACTGGATGTGGGCTGCTAAGCTGCCCGGTGAGGGGGCACGCCTGTATGACGCCTGCAATGCACTGTGTGAGGTCTTGGCTCAAGTGGGAGTGGCCATTGATGGTGGAAAGGACTCCCTGAGCATGGCAGCGAGGGTGGGGAAAGAGACGGTGAAAGCTCCAGGTATGCTCACTGTGTGTACGATACCTCTTCCAGCATCAGAATAAGTTTCATCATTGTGATAACATGAACATCTGCCAAAGGACTGGATATTGTGGACCTCGATAAAATTTTGTACCACTCCAGATAGTACCTTCATAAACCCAGGAGTATGTGTGTCAGCTGTATGTTGGAAGTTTTGATTAATCTAAGTAGCTTTTGTTTCCATTTCAGGTTCTCTGGTCATTTCAGCATACGCCATTTGTCCTGACATCACTGCCACCGTAACACCTGATCTTGAGGATCCAGATGGCAGAGGTACAGTTCCCTACGTTTGTAAAGATGTTCTATAAATGATGGTTTTAACTTTAGGAGGAAATTCTTGTAGAATTTGAAATACTGTCTTTCTCCAACCCGGACTGCACGCACTCAAACACTTACACAGCATGCCTTTGTCCTTTTTGTTCCCTGGTCTGCAGGAGTGTTGTTGTGGGTCCCGCTCAGTCCCGGCCATCATCGTCTGGGAGGCTCAGCTCTGGCTCAGTGCTACAATCAGCTGGGAGACTGTGTTCCTGACCTGGACCAGCCCAAACTATTGGTTGCCTGCTTCAATACCACTCAGAAACTCATCCATGGTGTGTTTACACTTTACCGCCAAATAAAATTAAAAGTTAAACATAATTTACTGTGATTCAGTCTTTGAACCAAACCTTTTTTTATTTTGTTTTTATTTTGCCATTCATGGCTTTGTGCTTTGGTGAAATAGCCACGCACTAGTTGAAGTTGTATTTTAAAACTTTAGAAAGATGTTAAGAAAGAAAAATGTCTTGTCACAGATGGTTTGCTGAGTGCGGGGCATGACATCAGTGATGGAGGCTTGATTTCGGCTTTGCTGGAGATGGCGTTTGCTGGAAATCGTGGGATTGAAGTACATTTGCCTTCACAAGGAACCGGAGGTTGGGCAGTGTGCAGTAATTCCTGTGTAATCCACTTTAACTGTAATATTTAGAGTACCTTCTTGGTGTATTTTCGTCTCCTGTACAGTCATAGAGCTGCTGTTCAATGAGGAGCTGGGTCTGCTTCTCGAAATATCTGAGTCCGATTTCAAAAATGTGCATGAGGCCTACAGCACTGCGGGCGTGGAGTGTCTTAGGATTGGCAGAACCTGCGGTTTTGGGCCAGATGCTATGGTGAGATTTGTTGACCCGGGCATGAACTGTACCGCAAGTCTTTGCTTTGGTGTTGGCCAACTGCTGTCTTGTACCTCCTTCACTTCCAGGTAAATGTGAAGGTGGATGGACAGCAGGTTTTGAACGAGCCACTGCCGGAACTGAGATCAATGTGGGAGGACACGAGCTTCCAGCTGGAACGTCTCCAAGCAAATGAACAATGCGTCGCTGAGGAAGAGGAGGGGCTTCGCTGCAGAACACAGCCATACTTCAAACTGACCTATGACCCCTCTGAAATGCCCACTCTCCATAAACAACGTATGATCTAAATATCAATATGGAGTAATATATCGAGATCGATGTTATCTGGTTTTTGTTTTTTTCTTGCAAAATATAAATATACCCTGTATTGTTTAGTTCCCCATTTTGGTCCCCAGATGCAACAAACTTCACTATACTGTGAATTCAGAGACTTTTCCGGCTGTACCAGCATTAACTTTTGCAAATGTTTGAGATACAAGAGCTCATCTGTTAGCTCAGACCACGTGGACCAGCCATCACACCTTCAGTGATGTACAGTTTGCCTTCATTGTATTGTTTCGTCAAAAATGGCTCCTGCCTCTCTCCAGTGATATCGGACACGTACTTGAGTTGCAGCCAAATGTTAGTTTTATCCTCATGACATCAGGCACATTTTGGACCAACTACTAGAATACCATAGTTTACAAAATGTTTCCGTTACTGCCACAACATTTTTAGCTGAGCCCATGAAAAGCTTGCACCAGTTAACTGTCTTTGATTTATCTTTGATGTTCTTTCAGCTGAAGTGCTGCCACGGGTGGCTGTGATCAGAGAGGAGGGCAGCAACGGAGACCGAGAGATGTCTGTCTCTCTGTACATGGCAGGCTTTGAGGTGATGATGTGTTTTACTGACCAGGCGTCTAGTTAATCTGAGCTGTTTGGAGCATGTTCAGTATTTCACCCTCTCGTCGTGGGCGTCTAGGTGTGGGACGTCACCATGCAGGACGTTTGCGCTAGCTCTGTAACCCTGGAGCCTTTCAAGGCGGTTGTATTTGTTGGTGGATTCAGCTACGGTGACGTCCTGGGGTCTGCTAAAGGTGAGTAAACACTTGTATAATCACTAATGGGCCACTTTGAGAGAAGCATATTTTACTCAAGTGTCTGTATTTTACTTTGAAAGGATGGGCTGCTGCCATCTCCTACAATGACACAGCCAAAGCTGAATTCAACCGTTTCCAGCAGCGTCCCGACACACTGAGTCTGGGAGTGTGTAATGGCTGCCAGCTGCTGGCCCTACTGGGCTGGGTCAGTCCAAATGGATCACGTAAGCAACTTTTTGGTTGATGGAAATGTTCCTTTTGAAAAGAAAATGAAGAAAGTAAAAAAAAAAAAAATTAGTTGCATTAATGTAAGATAAACATGCATATCTAATCCTGGTGTTTTTATTTCTATACCCCAGAAACTGAAGTAGTTCTGACCCATAATAAGTCTGACAGGTTTGAATCTCGGTTCGTCAGCGTCGGCATCTTGAAATCTCCGTCCGTGTGGCTCAGCGGCATGGAGGGCTCTGCTCTGGGAGTCTGGATTGCACATGGAGAAGGTAAAGTCAAAACATAGGTTTCTGCTCTCTTATTAGAATGAGCTCTCATTCCACAATCAAATGTTTTTCATTGCACACCCTTTAGTCCATACTATGTATAATGATCATGATATAAAATACTGAAAGTCTTTACTTTAGTGTGTGCACATGTGGTATCATGTAAATAATCCAGGGCCTCTTAAACACAGTGTTTGCTGAGCTCTTATTTAGCTGTTGTACTTATGTCCTGTGTCTTTGTTGCTGCTTTATCTCCCTCCACTGGCACAGACCTGCACTCACACACCTTGTTTGTAGTGGGTTTAGATTTTGCTTCAGGTTTTTTTATTCAATTCATTCAATTAAAAAAAAAAACTCAGTTTTTTTTGTTCTCATTTTAGTGTTTCATTTCTCATTCAGATGGAAAATTCAGAATGATCTGAAAAATGTATTGATGATAACTATTCCAACACAGAATTTCATTTAAAAAAAAATTTATTCAGAGAACCAATGAACAGCCATCCATCAATCAAATTAAACAATGCATAATGCATTTTCAAGAACAGAAAATGAGATTAGATGTACTGGGTGGGCTGGTGAAATTTGGCATATAGCCAGCAGAAAACCACCAGCAGCAATCCCAAAAAACCCTGAACAAGTGAATACACAGAATTAGATGATGGAAATTCATTTATCAGGGAAAACATGGAGCCAGACAATAACTTATTGTTGGCATTGTGATATTTACTATGGTAATCATGAAAATGGGAATGCACTTGAATAGATGGGGCAACAAAAAATAACTCGATGTAATAGTTTACCTCCACTTTTCTGCCTGTTTTTCATTAACTCAACAAAAAGGAACTGATAAATTTGATTTACAGTCCTGTGCTAGAAGAAAATCGTTGTAAGTGAAAGCTGCTGTGATTTGTTACAGCTTATAGTTGATATATGGACTAAATCAATCAGCGTTCATGTCTGAGGAAAATGATAAATTACATTGCAAGTTTTTAAAAATGCTTCAAATGCCTTCATAACAAGAGTAGAAACACCTGATGTTCACTTGTAGATGAGTACGAAACCTTTTTCTCCTCGTTGTCTTGGTCACTTTTATAGACCCTAAAGACAGTTTATCACAGACGTCACATGGGGTTTTGTACTGACAAACACAGCTAATTAGAATTTCTCGATCGGCTGTTCTGTCTCTGACAAGTTAAGTTTTTGCTTTGCTTGTTTTTTGTTTTTGTTTTTTTCCTTAACATCAGTAGTACTGTCGATGGCTGAACATGATAACAGCTGACTCTCGGGTCAGTATGTTTCATAATCAACATCTGTATTTAATGTAGGGTTGTTTTTTTTGTTTTTGTCCCCTCCTCTGCAGGTCTGGTGCAATTCCGTAGCTCCGAGGCTCAGAGGATGATGATTTCCAGTGGACTGGCCCCTCTGCGTTACATGGATGATGAGGGTCATCCCACTGAAACGTACCCTCTGAACCCTAACGGCTCCCCAGAGGGCATTGCAGGGCTCTGCTCCAGAGATGGACGGCATCTGGCCATGATGCCCCACCCAGAGCGTTGCACCCTGTCCTGGCAGTGGCCCTGGGCTCCGAGGGACTTGAGAGCCTCCCTCACTCCTTCACCCTGGCTGCGCATGTTCAGGAACGCAGCAGCCTGGTGCAGCAACCAAGAAATATAAGGTTTTCTATACACGTTCCTGGTGTGGTCTTTGTTGGGTTGTGTCTGTTACGGTTTGGTTTGTTTACATTCCATGAATGCAAATTAGACCTTCTGACTGTACGTGTAGTTGGTCATGATGAATTGTTGTAAATAAAACAGGGTTTTCATCAAAGCATTAGTACGAGTTTGCTGTGACAACTATTGGTGGTAAGCAACCTTTTAGAATTGCAGCCTCCCCATCGTCTTACCCAAACACAATTGATAGAATACATTCTCAACCTCCAAAGTGGAGAATGTCTAATAAAAATGAATCAGTGTTTGTTCTGTATTATGAAAAGAGTCACTTTAGACAATAAATATGTTTTTATTTCAGTCAATCAAGTATTTACAGTGATACCTTACAAACAACTTTGATTTAGCTCATAACAAAGCTCGAGCTGCTGTAGTTGAAATAATATATTTGTGTGTGTATGCGGGGGAACATTGGTAGTCATTTGGGAGAGTTTCAGTATTTTGGTCACTTCATATCTTATATTTAAATGTATGTTAATGATAGAAAATACAGGCTACTATGTGTCAATTCATGATGCGTGTGTTTAGTCAGGATAATATTCCTGACAGGATACTACTGTCCTGTAACTTATGTAATGTAAAACCCGGATGTTTGAAGCCTTAAAGCAGTCCAATGAGTGAAAACATGATTTTTGGTCAGTTTAACACTCAACAGTCTGGATTGTATGAAACCAAGTCCCTTCCTTTATAGTGCAACCTTTGTGTGTCTGATACAGAGTTAAAAGAAAAAGGATCAATTTACAATTTGGACATGAATTCCAAGTCCCGAGAAGACTTTTCCTTAATGATAGCTTTTACAAAAGACTTGTAACCATAGCTGAACAAGCACGCTGAACATTGAATTTAACAACCAGGATTGGAGTCTTCAGTCTGAGACGCTCAACACCTTCTGACATGTTCACTTTAGCATGCCATGCAGTTGTTAATACCCTTGCATCCACTAATCCAACCAGCTAGAGCCACAGGGAAGAAATCCAATAAAAGGCTGTGTCAAACAGCTTGTAGCACGCACTCAAGCACCTTCCATCAATAGTGAATCTCCTATTACTCCATGTGAGGTCGTAGCGTCTTCCGGGCCTCCTCTCTCTGGCCCCATGTGCTGGTTGATATTAATAACACAGATGATTAGGAGAATGACCACCACCAGATCATCCAAGACCCCCAGTAGCCCACAGATTGAGGGGCTTGTGTCCTGGGGATCTGATGGAGAGGACTCAGTGTCCAGAAAAGGGGAGGAGACAGACACCACAGTCCCCACGCAGCACAGAGCCACCCTGAAGAGAAACAGCCACACGAGCCCCCCTATGGTGCCCAGGTTTCGGACCAGTAACTGCAGAAGAAGTGGGGCGTCGCAGAGGTAATCTATCACCTGGAAGGGACGTAATGCAGCAGAGAGAACAAGTCAGAGGGTAAACAGATGAACGCACACTGCCACATCTCTATGTCAAATTCCTTACTGTGACTGTTTTGTTAAATCTTGAGTTCTCTTGGGGGTGTTTTGTCTCAACGCACTGTTCTTAATACGGAGAAGTCTGAATTCAAATTCCAGTGAGAACAGTGTTTTCTCGTAAATTCTGCACAAACTTCCTGTGCTCAGAGTGCTCAGTTTTCCTCACATGAAACTCATGTATTTGAGGTTGATTGGTGAATGTAAGTTACCCACACTGTACATTGTGACCCGGACATAAATAGGAAGTGCATATAAAAGCAATCTTTCTTGTGAAATATAGTCACGTACTCTATTCCAAAGGAGTCAAAACTACTTTTAGTTCAGGAGTCATTTACACCCCATTTTGATCTCAAACCATCCTGGAGTTGATATTTGTGAAGTTGGTATTTATAGTTTATTCCACAGCATGTTTTTCCACAGGTTTTAATTCATACAAGTCCCTCCTGAAAGAGTTCACTTTTTTATGCCATTTTACAAAATCAAAACAACTGGATCCTATTTCTGACAAAAAAATATGAAAAACAATCCAAAACGTAATCCGATAAGCAATAAATGAACTGTCCCTTGAGTTTAACTTATCTCTTTGCTTTGAAGCATTGCTGCCATCCACTATCCAGTTTTGAGTCCAAGAGTTGCAATATGACCTCTATTCATACTGAAACTTTAATCTCAAGTAAATAAAAACTCGAAACCCTTTTGTGAGTCAGTTTTGAACCACGGGTCACTTGTGCTCAAATTCCAGCTGCCATGCCTCTGAGATGAGTCTACCGTTAATTTGTTTGTGAAAGAGTAGGCTTTGTGTGAGATCCATATTCAAAATGATTTATTTACTTAGTTCCAAGAGAAGGAAATATAGACTTCAGCTAGGCCACGTGGGTGTGTCCTTCATTGTGAGGAGTTCACCTGACACCTTGCATGGTGTCTTTGATTGCACAGGACAACAAGTTCTCAAGCTTGCACAAGAAGTGTTCCTGTTACTAGACCTATTATAAGGGGAAATTGGAAAAAAAATCTTATCTGTTATGTAAAGACTGTAAAAAACACACTGACAATCCGGTATGTCCATGCAACTAAACAAAGAGGATGGGTTGCAATAATAAATTCAAAGTACTGATGCGGTGTGGATTATAATAAGCACTGACCCTTCGTCGAGCTCCAGAGTAACGTTTGTTGTAGTCTGTGATTTCCAAAAAAACCTCCTCTGACTGCTGATCCAATCTGCTCTCGTTGAATTGATGACACATCAGACTGACCTGCAAAATCACAATGTCATTAAATGTGTCAAGACCTGATGGTGGCATACAGAGAAATCAACATGCCAGGTTACCTTCTGTCTACAGAGGGGACAGTTGATTGCATCCAGCCATGAGCCATGTCTCCAGTAGGCGATCAGACAGCGAGCTGCAGGATCAAACACTCAAATTCAACCACACTGAAAGTACTAGGGGAAAAAAACAACTGACAATCATGCGGAGAAAATTGTGTTGTGTAAATGATGATAACAAATGAAGGCCTTCTGGGCAGAGGAAACTGAGTGTGAGTGTGAGGGGGTGGGAGAGGTGCAGCGCTATCTGTGTTGTAGTGTCGGGAAAAGTGTTATCTGTGCCCGGTAAGATTAGTGCAAAGTTGCATCAGTACAATAAATCTTATTGTATTTAAGCTGCTTCCTACAGCAGATCATCTGATCAGAATGTTTGATTTGCCACAGCTTTTACGCTGTACGCCCTTCTGATGCAAGTTGAACAGGGCTTAAGTGCCATCACAAATGTAAAGTAATTGAGTAAATGTATATCAAGAAAGGAAACTTATGGGGTTTGGTCAGTTGCTTCACAATTTACAAGCCAAGCTTGAACACCATGGCAAGAGTTAATAAATAAAAGAAAAAACTGGATGGGCCCCCAAGGTCTTATGTACACTGATGGTGCACTGGTCAATGGAATGAGGAACATAAACACATGATGTAACTGGTGAGTAAGTGTGAGAATGAATGAAGAATTTGCAGGAAACTGGGCCATTAGAAGCAACAGGTGTAGTCTGATAAGACACTCCCACAGAGCCCGGGTCATGTTAAGTTTGTGAGTCTGTGTGACCTCGTACCACAAAACAAATGACCGCAGTTTGTCTGAACTGGGAAACTGGCGTTCTGGAGGCAGACGGGACAAAGCGAGTCGCGTCTGCATGTGGACGGACATGACTGCGTGGGGTCCTGATGTGATGAGAAAAGAGAGAGACGGAAATGAAGAAATTAGATGAGAAAACCATAAAAAGAAATGAAGGAAATAACTACATTTACATTCTACATACATGACAGAAGCAAACAAGTCTGTTTGAGATGTAAATCGGATTTTCATCACATTTGGTTTACGGGAGGTCTGCTACTGTCACCATCACACATCAAATTCACTTCTAAAAATGTGTGTTTCAGAAAGAAAAAAAAAAGAATCGTTTTACCCTTTTAATTCTTCTTGGTTCTTCGCAAAAATATAAGTAAAAAAAAAAATCATGCTGGGCTTCCCTGCAACCCATTGATAATTCATAGTAAGCAGTGAAATCTGGTTGTAAATGGATGCTTTTCCTAGCAGGGGTTTTACCTTTTGAAGATGGTGGGTGGTTTTTAATCAGTTAGTTTGATTTAGTGTTACGGAAACACATTTAAATGATAAAAAACTAACTTTAGAGCAAAATCAGGAATATGACAACAGCAGCAGAGTCTTCATATAAAGACCCATTTGATATCTACAGTTTATAACGAGCACAAGAAGATCTATTTTTATTCATTTTTAATCTCTTAAAGTTCTTAAAGTGTTCCTGCCTTACACACAAATAATACTGTTTTGTTGCACAAGTTTTCGACTTCTACAAAGGAAGATCTGCCAAATTGTCACCTTTTTGTGAAGAACTGGTCAAATCAAATCTAATATAGAAAAAGTGAATGTTTGGGTGTGACATTATTCATCCATAGAACGACCTGATACTGTGCAGGCTGTAAGAGTGACTCAAGCCAGTCGTTTATACGAACGTGTCAAAATTGTGAAGCACGCCAAGGTGTGCATGTTTAAAGCTGTTTATCAGGTTGTCACATGGAATGTCACATGCTGTAATTTCATCAGCAAGATTTGATCTCTTATCGCTGAAGTCATCTAATAATCATTAATCAGACAGTGGCGGGTAGGATTTTCTATATTTCAACAAAGATCAAAACAAATTCTACAACTATTCTACTAATTCTCAGAAAACTGATTTGAAACTGAAATGGTCAAATGGAAAACTGAGTGCCTCTTATATCTACAAATTGTACTAAATGCTCACAAATTTTCTAACATTTTCTTCGATAAAAAATAAATAAAAGAATTGCAAGATTACTATTGCAACAACACATCATCAGTGGAGTAAAAGTAACCTGTCTCACAATGGTCCAGTGAGTCTCTTTACCTGCAGGTTCTATTAACCATCATAAACCCTCTGACTTCTGACTTTTAACTCTGTGGAACTTTAATTGCATTAGGCGTTTAACCTAAAAACTGTGACTTTTTTGCATTTAAACATGCAAACATATGTATAATTGCCAATGACCACGAGTCAGTTTTTTTTATCAGGTTGTCATTATACTTTTTAAACTAACCACTGCCAATTACAAAAGATATCGCTTTCTGAGAACCATCTGCTGGTTTGGATGAAAAATCAGGGCAGTGAAAGCTTTTCTCAAGAGATCCAGTGAGAATTTTAGCCTATAAAGAAATTTTCTTAACAGTAATTTAGAGAATACAATGCCATTTTTGCTTTTTCTAAAATTTCTACGACACAAAAATAACATCAAGCAAACGTACAATAGCAAGTCGTGAAATATTCTTAAACAACATATTCACTTTTTCTAAATACTTTGACCATTCAACTATAATGGGCTACTAATGATTAATACCTTGACGACAAGTAAGACAATTCAGGGTTGCATGAAGGTGGTATTTTGTTTTTTGAGCCACTCACAATAACAAAGTGGATTTCAATTTGCAACATTTGTTAATTTTGTTCCTTGTTCATTCATGAATTTAATCATTCGTAATTTTCCACATTCTTATAAGTTAACCTGCAAGTCAAAAAAAAAGTTCACAACTAGATTGTCTTTCAGAATATGAAAATTAAGCACTGAAGTGTTCATTGTTAGTAAACATGAGGAACATGTGCAAAGCTCTCACCTTATTGCAACTCATATATCTTGATGTCGACAGTTTGGGTATGCAGAGATCTGGATGTCCTCAGGGGGACTCTGACCGACTGGTGGGGGAAGACGGTCTGCAACGTGACCTGACATGGTGACAGCGATAAAGACACCTTAAATATTTATAGAGACAAAAAGCTTAAGATAAAAGTGACTGAACTCAGCTCTTCTCTATTTGAGGAGTGAAGATATGGATGCTCTGGATTTTGCTGAATTGATTTTAGAGATTACTCAACATAATGAGGTGAAAGAGAAATATAAGTGCATTTATAAAAAAGTCAACTCAAGGCAGAATTAAACTGGGATTTTCAAGATATTTTTTGACCTGATGAAAAACTTTACTTATCAAAGTAAGACTTTACAGTGTGTAACTGCAGTAACTCAGACATTTAATTATAAAGAACTCAGATCAACTTGAGTGTTATGATAAAGAAATGCTTTTTCAATTTAAAGAAAAATTCAAACAGATTGGATGGAGGGAGTCTAATCCTTGAAGAATCACAACACAAAGTTATTTAAACTGTAAAGACGCATATGAAGAAAAGGTTGACTGACCTGGTCTGAGATCTGCGGTGAAGCTGTGGAGCTCAACTGAACACAAGCTGCTTCTGAAGTAAACACCAAACCACTGTCTCCAAGAAGGAAGTGAAACTCTGCTGGAGAGCATCACTGGACAAATAAATTGGAGCTACTTGTTAATGATCAACTACACCCTCTGTATCAGCTGGTCTACGAGTCTTTCTACTTGAAGGGAGCAGTAAAGCAGTCATCAGATCAATATAACAGAGCTTTGTGCACCACTGGAATGACTCCAAAACACAGCTTTAATATGATCATTATGTTATTGTAACTGTGATCAACTTTAAAATTTTTAAATAAAGGAAGCCATAATAGGCATGTATCTCGTCACTGTAATCACATAACATTTATTTAGGTCAAATAAACAGATTTGAGCCAGAAAAGATCACAGGATCACTCCCACGCTCTGTTTAATTTGGTTAGATCTCAACCCAACAATCATTCACCAAGAGCTTCAGGCTGCCAAAACCTTTTTTTTTCTTCTTCACATAATTCGTTTTTCACCACAACAATTTTTCAATGTGTGACATGTTTTACTACAACAATTGTCAACAACTGGAAAAACTAAATGCAGTTATCGTTTATTACAGCTCACTACGGGAAGAAATTATGTGTCAGCCATCACGTAGTTCATAAAAGCTTCCATTGCAAAAATATCTCAGCAAATATTTGCACTTGCTCTTTACCTAACTCAGATAAACGTTTAAAAATGTCAGTAGCTCAGGTCATCCAAAAATAGATACTGTTTTCAGTCAGAGTCTCAGGAGCAAAACTTCAGGAGGTAAAATAAAGGTGTCCTCTTAATGACATGGGACATCCAGAACTGTTTCAGGCTTTTGCATAAAGTTCAGCTTCTTCTTCTGGTCTAGCATAGGGAACAGGTTGCAGCATTTATTGTAGATTATTTGTAAGTTTCCATACAGTGAATTAAAATAAGCAGCCACACATTGAAGATTTCTTATCTCAAGCCCAGTGTTTGGCAGTCACACACACCCTCACGTGAGCTATCCAAATAGATAACAAGAAAAATGTTTATTGCATGTATGAGAAATGATTTACCCTCATGGAAAGAGAAAGGTTGGTGTGCTGCTCACACAGTCTGCAAGAAAACATTATTTCCTCAACATGTGACCTGCAAAAGACCAGTTACTGGTTTATTGAATAATATTATACTGGGTTTGTTTTTAGAATGGGGTTAGACATAAATGGCAATACAGTTTTCTTTCTGGCATTTATATTTTATCAAGTTTTTTTTGGGCCCCTTTTTGCAAATATCTCATCACACAGCAGAATTTTTACTCAATCCTTCATGTGATTTTAACTGTAGATTGTCTGTGGACTGCACACTGTCTGCATTGCTCTGAAGACTTCACGATGTTATTAGAAGCAAGTATATGCTACAAAAATCAAAACATTTAAATTTTTTCTATTATTCTTGTGCCTGCCTATGGCAAGGTGAAGGGATTACCGTTCCTAGAAAAAGCGTCTATTTTAAATTTTATTATTACTCTGCTGCGGGACTTTTACAGTGGAACTAGTCCTGCACTGTTTGGAGCACGTACACACAAAACAGATCAAAACGTGCAGAAAATTCAGAAATAGTGTGCAGTGTTTTTGCTAAGCCTCTGAAAAATGGTTTCCGAAAAAAAACAGCGAAAGATTTTCCATTCAAAGCCGATGGGAACTGAGTGAAAAACATACAAAAAATCCTCACTTTTCAACGCCAGGCCAAGTCTCCATACTTTAATTCAGAGACTCCACTCAACTTTTAAATGTTGTCACTCTTGTGCTCTATTCAGATGTGAAAACAGCTTTCAGTTGCCGTCGACCAATTTTAATCTGTGAGGCTTCACGTTCATGATTTAACATGGTTGTGTATGTGGAAGGTTAGAGTGAGGAGAATTTTCTGAGAGTGTGAGATGGTGTTGGCTTTAATAAAAAAAAAAACATCTCTCTCTTGTCGGCATGGCCACATTTTTCCCTATCTGTCATAACATAATACATCGAAACGTAGCTACAAGCCTTGTGCTTTGAATAAGGGGCCAATTTTGTCTATAACTGAAACGGTCCTATTTTCTTGCTCAAATCCAAAAGTTAAGACACATATCTCAACTCCTCATGCGGAGACGGAAGCGTTTCAGGACACGAGAAGCTCACGCTCACGGTGAAAAAAAATTTCCTCTGGAATTTTCTAGGTTTGATTTAGTGTCTGGTTGAAGGAGGAACAGGAACACTTTAAAGTGGATAAATGTTTGTCTTGAAAACCAAAGAAGTTTCTTTTTAAAATGAAATGTTAAAGACGTTTCATAAACATGTTCAGTGCAGATATATTCACTTCTTTCTAGAACAAAGACCTCTAAACATTAACGCTTTGAGAACACGGACATTCTAGTGGACAGACCACAAAGTTGGATTGTTTTTACTGTGACTGTCAAAATAAAACCACCAAGTTGGATTGTTCGTTTGTTTGAGAGCAGTAAAAATAACAGTCAGTGACGTCCCACGCTCAACCGCGCTCGACCAATCAGGGCATTTGCCGGACAATTAGCCAAGCGACCGGACAAATATTCACTGCGGCAAGTTAAAGACATACTGTATTTCAAGAATTTGTGTTGTTTTTGTATGGTAACTTAACGACTGGTTTCACTTTAACCTTGTTCTTGTCATTCTTGGGTTTATGTAGTAAAGTACTCTGTGAAACTGAGTCACATAAAGAGGGTACAGAAGAGATGACTAGATTTAGATGAGAGTTAAACCGTCATTAAATTTACTGTGGCTTCAAAACCTCACCGGGAAAAGAAAACAAAGGATACATGTATAATATTGTTTTTATATAATTATATCATTTAAAGACTAAATAATGATTTGAGATGCCATCTAGCGTTATATCGATGGAAAACGAGTTCATTCTGTCCAGATAATCGAGGCGTGTACGCCCACTTTGGATCTCACTTCGTGATTGGTCGATGGACGGTTTAATAGCTGTCAATCTTTAACAGTTCTCGTTTCTGATTGGACGCCTCTTATATCCCCTCACTTCATAGTAACCAAGCGTGTGGGCAAGTCAACGTCAAGCCATTAAGAAGCTACGCCATTCTCGTACGTTTTACGTTGCTTAACGACGTAGAAGAGGTGACTTGTCCCCAATATACGTATCTGCCATTGGTGAATAGCGATCTACCTTTGGCAGCAGGTGAGGTCAAATGCAGAGGAGCGGAGCGGAAGAGCTTTGCTGACAGTTAGAGGAAAACATTACACCTTTAGGCTAAAAGGGGACAAATGGACGACAGCAAAACGGCACTGGTCGAGAGCCTGATAATATGGGTGAGTTTACGTGCTCGTAGGTGTCATGCACCTGTTTGTCGCCGGTCGGAGAGAGAGCAGCGCTCGGCAGCTGAGGGAAGAATGAAGCCAAACGAGAGATTTCTTAGAGATTAGCCCGAGTTGTAGCTGCTGCGGGTCGTTTCACTGACTGCTGTTGCCAGTCCGCCGGTACGAAGTGGTGAGGCAATGGATTTGCATCCTGCAGGCTGTTGAATATAAAGTTACACCAGTAACAGCAACGGAGACAAAAAAAAACATTCACCTGTTTAATGTTTGGTTGCAGTTTGACTGCAAATCCAATTACTCCGGGGGGATATTTGTGGAATGCGACTTCTTGGGTTGTTTCATTAACATTATGTAAGTGGTTAAATTGAGCTGGCACCGGTTAAGCACAGGTCTCTATTTGAAGAGGTGTTATGCAGTGTTCTGCATTCCATAGAGAGTGGTGTCCCCCTGGAAGGTGCTAATGCAGAGGAAAGCCCTGAACTGTCTGCCCTCAAAACGACCTAAATGAAGTATTACATCACTATTTGGCTTCGACACACTAAAGTCAAATATACAGTCTATGTATCGGCTGTACACATTTTGATTTCCCCTTGCCTGCCCTAAATGTACCTGGAGGCCACTCAAAGTCGCCTCAAAATATGCTTCTTTTGTATAAATAGAAAGTATAATTTCGGGCACAGTTTCGGATAGGTCTCCTAATCGTTAGTCAACAAGCTTTTGTATTCCCAAAATAATCTTTTTTCAAAGATGAATGTTGCAAAAAAAAAAAAAAAAAAAAA
>OMNM01034700.1:10900-21625 GCA_900302745.1 Parablennius parvicornis | reverse complement strand
AGAGGGGACCAGCGAGGGGACCAGTGGGGGGACCAGTGGGGGGACCAGTGCCAACTCTCTCAAAGCGAAAAAACTATTGAGTCAGGAGTTTTACATTAGAATATAGTTTTAAGAACCCCTGCAGCAGCGCTCTCTACGGACTCGGAGTTGGATTCCTGGAAGACTGAGACAAGACGGAGGAGAAATTCAGGCGAAGGCCTTGATGATGTGGTTTGAAGACCAAGACTGATCTCCAGTACTGCGACGGTATTTCTTTGACTAACAGCCAGGAATCGGATTTATTCTTCCCTTAAATGATCTTCTTGCTTCTTTATAGACCCACTCCTGCGTCCGCATGTGCAGAATGTATCACAGTGAGTGCTGTTGTTCTCCTTTGTGCAGTTCATTGTGTCGAGACGAGAAAGCCTGAGAGATCACACAACAGGCTTTCAAAACACATTGTGCCAACCCTTTGTTTTACTCACATTCAGGCCTCCACTGCTCAATATTATAACTGAAAAGAGTTGCAACAATCCAATCAAAGCTTTTCTAAATGCAGCTGCACTGATGATAACAATCACAGCGTGTTGTTTATTTTAAAACAAAATTATTTTAAAGTGTCTTCAGAAAAGGACCGCTTCAATTTTTCCCTCCAGTAACCTCACAAGCCCTTAAATCTTCAAGATCGATCAATTCTTTGATAGTTTCTTTCATTTTGCACTGCTAAAGTAGAGCTGCGTCCTTTTGCTGTTATATTCGTATATATTGACCTTGTAGCACTTTGAGATTTTCAATGTTCAGTGCACTATACTATACATGACTATATTATTATTATTACTATTATTATTATTATTATTATTATTATTATTATTATTATTATTATTATTATTATCATAATTTTTTTCAAAAAGGGATGAAAATATGTTAAAATTTAGGTGCTTTTCAGTCATTTGTGCTGTTATTTGATAACTGTTTGAAGAACAGCACTTTTACTTTTGATTGACTGCAGGAAATGCAGCAGAATGTCTCTTTCAGTTACATTTTCCAGTATTTTGTCGAACTTTAGTGGAATAAAAAAGAGCAAGCACACTAGTTTGTCTTTTTTAATCCAAACAAACCTGCCAAGTGAGAGCGCACCTTGAATTGTGTTACTAATTGTTTTCTAACCGAATGAAGTGCGACACAGTAAAAATACCAGTGTTGAAAGTTAAATAAACACCACGCTGCTATAAAATAACATTGCTGGTGTTATTTTTTAAAAACATTTTTATTTTGTCAAACTGGAGTGTTGATTACCGTCAGTCAAAACAAGCCACGCCCACACCTCACAACCGCAACTGAAATGGGTGTCAATCTTTTCAAACTTTAGCAAATGTTGCTTTAACACCAGCGAGTGTGAACACATACACACACTCCTCTGGTGGTAAGATTAACAATATGGGTGTGAAATGAACACGGGCCTTTTTACCGTGTACGTTTGTCACTGTGGTGAGCGTGGAGCGGCTTTGCTAGCGTCCCGCTGAGTTTCAGGCCACAGGTGTAAAGCTGGGTGAGATGCCATTGAGACCCTGTTTAAAATGTGTGCGTGGGTCATTTCGGTATTAATTAGGATATATATGATTCAAAATTGGTCAAGCATTAATGTAGAGAAGCATAGAGATATGAGTGAATTATACAAGAGCCAATAATAGATGTGTAGAGAGTTGGGTCAGAACATCTCCAGCTCTAACGGCGTGTTTTTGCTTCCCGGTCGATATTGATCAAAATTGGTCCAAATAAATTGGTCACTGTCTTCTGGGTGTTTAAGGTTCAGAGATAGATGTGATGCCAAAGAGGCCCCCGAATTACTGTCCATGAAATGATCTGCTGCCTGGTCCTGTCTCTGCCTGAAACCTCCAGAGCTCAGACAAATGAAATAAATGACGAAAATCAGACTCAATGCTTCCAAATGTGATGGTTGCATTCAGAGTGACAGGAGTTTCAGGAAGTGATTGTATGTGAGAGTCGACACCAGAGGTGCCACGTTCACACGGGCTCTGAATGCCATCAGGTTCAAACCACATCTGCTTATAGACACATTTTAATATCGGGTGGAGCTGAGGTCGTGGCACTGGGGAGATTGTCCACATTAAAGCTCAGCACTCCCTTCAAATAGGAGTCACCAGAGAAAAGAAAAGAAAAGAAAAGAAAAGAATAGAAAAGAAAAGGAAAGAAAAGAAAAGAAAAGAAAAGAAAAGAAAAGAAAAGAAAAGAAAAGAAAAGAAAAGAAAGCACATTGTGCTGACATATTTGTTACTTGTTAGATAAATTTAATCAACAATGTTTCCTCATTATGTTAATGTGAATTCCACTGTAATTATAATCCATTCAAAACATATTTGCTGCTCGAAATGTAGTTGTATAGAAATATAATTTCCTGGATCCATGGTTGGTTTGCTGCAGGATAAATCAGTGACTCGCGGCAGAGCTATTTCTGGAGTTCTCTATATTATTTGATATAAAGCAGCAACAGCAGCACAGAAAGCTGCATCGCTCAAAACTCTGTTATTACATTCATATCATCTGAGCACACACACACACACACACACACACACACACACACACACACACACACACACGTGATGAGATGACTGGGTCAGGCTGTCAATGCAAACATCGATAGGAAAGTTTCAAATATGCTTTTGCGTGTCATCACGCTGTATAGCATTAAAAACAAGAGCTGCATTTCAGAAAGCACAATGAATAATGGGACCTTCATGTTGTTGTGGTTTGACTCTAGATTTCCACAAGAGGGCACCATTTCCCTTCTTTTTGTTACTCATTACAGCTGCTATGACGTTACAAGACCTTCAATTCTTCCAACATTACTGATCAAATTATATACCAGTTAAAACAAGTTTATTCATTCACTAATCATGCAGAAAGAGATTCGTGCAATTATTTTATTTCAAAAGGGACGTTTTGCATGATTATATTGAATTAATGAATTATTTCATGAAATAGACAAAATCTTTTCATCAAAGTCAGAGATCAGTCTGACTTGATAGAATAAATAGATAAAGATACAAAAAAGACAATTAATAATATCTAAAATACAAATACTTATTGTGGCCTGGAAGATCTTTTAGACTCGGTTGAAAAAAAAACATAAAACATTCTCAGAACTCGGTTCTTCCTGTAGATTTAAGAGGCAGTAACAGTTTATTCCCGTGAAAGCAACGAGGGAGAGATGTAACACATTTTTCACCTCCTGTCTCCAGCAGTTCGGATGCAGGATGAGTCAGAACACAGCACCAAGTTCACCCAACAGCTGTTGAAATCACAAACTCCAACCCACCATCTGCCACCCTCCTTTTTTTTTTTTTTCTTGTCTGAGCATCATACCTCATAATGACTCAGAGCTGCTTCAGTCACCCAGGGCCTGCACATTGTGCTTGTCTTGACTGTTGCCTTTTGTGAATAGGTCAAACAACTAATTATCATACAAGTATGTGTGGAGAATCAAATCTGCCTCACAATAATTGCAGCATGTAACACTTACAATCTGGTCTAGGTTTCTTAGTTATGACACAGTCAAGTCAGTAGGTCCTGAAACATAATCCACTTTAATCATTGGAGCTGAATATGCTTCTTGCTATTTGTTATATGCAGTTATATGCAGGCTCTTGTCAAATAGGGTCTAATTCTGCCAAGGTTATAGAATGAAATACATCTCGATTTATTTTGGTGATTCTTTTCCTCTTGGTCTTTACAAATTTATTGTACAATAATATTGAAAAATGTGCCAATTGAGGGTGCGTACTTTATTATACTGTAATATCACACAATTTAAACAAGTCAACTTATACCACTTTCTATACAGATATAAAATCCTTTGAATAACCAAATCAGATGTTCATTTGCAGAGATATACAATTTAATGCGTATCTCATAATTAATTGATTTATTAATTTCATAGTTGCCTATCTTAAATGACACAGACTAATTCACCATCATTGTCCTTCATCAGCTTTCCTCCAATTTGAAGGCTCATGTTGAATATTCATGGTTTGTGTCATCTCTCGAGGGCTCGCTTTATGTTCTTATATCATCTAAATGCAGGCAGGAGTCTTGTAACCTTGTTCCTCGAGCATTGATTCACACATAATCCAAGTCTGGTAGGACGGGAGTCAGTTGTTTCCCCCCTCTGCATACTGATTGCCCCTGGAAGAACTGTAGGGTCTGGACCACAGAAATCTTCACAACACCTTCGGTAAGAATTTCTTGGCTGTGCAAGCCAGATATGCTTGTCACAAAGCACTCTGAGCCTCCTCCTATGTCTGTAGGATGAGTGTGAATGGCTTTCAAACACTCTGCAGTTGTTTCTCAGTGTGTTTCTCAGCGGTGGAAAATAAATGGTGCACTTCTTGATTGTCATATACTGTATATCCTTGGACCGGTTTTCTTTATCACAGTTATGGTGGAAATTTTTTCATTCATTTTTTTTTTTAAATCAAATAAAATGAAAAATCATCTAGCAAATTATTCCTTGCTGACTTTCACACTTAGTTTTTGTTTCTTTAAAAAAAAAAAGTGAAAAAGCTGCCAAACCATTTTCAATTTGATAAAAAAGGAACAAAAACTAAAGTTACTTGGCCAAGTAAGAATTTTAACATCTTTGACTTTCTATTTTAGTACCGAGTCCCTTCAGAAATTCTTGGGTTCCTTGGCACATTGTTTTTACAAAGGTAATCTCAAATGACATCGTCCTCATATTGATTCTAAAACTGGAATAAAATCAAAAAACGTTGTCATTCATACGCAGACTCCCCACTGGGGGAGTCTGAATGTATTCAGAGTTAGTTCAGATGAATCATTAGCTTTATCAATACTTTAGATGTTTCTGTAAATGTATTTGCATATGTCTGAAGCCAATAGAGGAAAAAAAATTGGGCTGATTTCATAAAAAAAAAAGAAAAAGAAAGAGGTAGAATTCTGTTCAGAATTGTTTGTCCCAGAACAATAGGGTCCAACAATTGTGACATAAAAGAAAAGTTTAGAACCCTTATGACTTGACTATTTTACCAAACTGAGCAACCAGACAAGTAGAGTCATGGAGAAGATCAGGAAGGAGATAATCACAAAACAGCGTTTTAAAATGTTATTTTTTTTTCAGCAGATCTCATCAGGACTCATCAATCTGCCATATTAGAAAGAAATAATTCTAAGTTAAAAACTGAATTACTACAAGCTTGGTATTTGTCATGAAAGCTAAGAAACTGTGGGATCAATTTGACAAAAAATTCTTGTTTCCCATTCCTAGTTACAATCCTAATTTAGGTACAATCCTGTTAAATTGCTGGCCCTGTTCTTCATTGAGCTCATTGAAATGAAGTATTGGGTTGCCTGTTGGTAACAAAGACAGACAGACAGACTGGTCAGAGTTGAAGGGAGGTTGAATGCAGCTAAATACGGAGCAGTCCCTGAAGAAAACCTGCTCTGCTTCACCTGTCTGCACAGCAGTGAACCAAAGCATTTAGCCAAGACAATGCTGGAGTATCTTCAGGACAGCTGCCTGTCTGTCCTCACATGGACCAGCCAAAGCCCCAATATGAACCCCACAAACCATCTGTGAGAAGAAGGCAGTTCACAAATACGATACATTCAGTCTGCTGAAACTTGACAGGATGTGGCAGGAAGAAAGACAATTCCTGAATCCAGGTGTACAGAGCCCAAAGAGACTTACTCGAGAAAATATTCTGTAGCAACCCTGCAGCTACCGCAAAAAGGGACTTCTTTAAAATACGAGTTCAGGAGTGTGGGAGCTCTTTGGCTGTACATAATATACTGCATGTAATTGTAAGAAACGTTCATTTTTTTGTCATTGTGCAAATCATCAAGCACAATTGTTTAATAACCTAAAAATCAATATTAGTTTGCTCAAAATATAAACATTTAACAATGTTTGTAACCATTCAATCCCACATAAATCACACAGACTATACTTTGAAAAATTACCTTTTGTGTTTTCTCACTTACCTGAGGCTTTTGGGTCCACGTTTGTGCTTGACTTCATTTCAGCGTTTGGTCATTGAGTGTCCAATCAGACCGAGAGGGTGATCATAGATGGGGTGTGTTTAAGAGAGCTGAAGGAGAAGGAGAATATGCTGAGATTTACAGGCTAGGTCATGGGCAACAGTCACCATTTGTTGAAAGTTAAACATGAAGGCTTTCGTTGCGTTCTGTGGGTCTGCTTGAGTAGATTGACAATAACAACATGGGCGTCCAGACTGTCATATTCTCCTGGGAGTTGGTTGTTCACGTTTGAGAGTCGTCTGTAACAGCTGTCTACCTTTTTGTCTCTGTTTGTACTCACTATTGTTAATGTTTATAGCATACTGTTTTCTCTGTGCTTGTGTGTGGTTTCATTACAAAAAGAAACAGCACCCACTTGTGGCCCGATATTATATTGACATCCTTTACAGCATTTTTTAAAATTTCCGTGGAAACTGGCATGGTTTTCAAAATGTTGCAGCGTAAACGTGAAACTATAAAATGCCCAAATTCTGCGTTTTCAATTGAAAATCTTTTTGAAACTAATGCGTGGAAAGCGGACAATGAATGTGGTGTACAAAAGTGCGTTGCATGACCGAGTGAATTGAAAGCTTCAGTTCGATAAACTGCGGGGTAGAAGCATGAATAAGAGCACGGCTCTTTGCAAAATATTCAATTCAAAAAATGTGGCACATCACCAAAGCATTTCTTTCAGCGCTGCCTCAATGCTAAAGATGTCCACACAAATGTTACTAACAGTCCCTCTGTTCTATTAAAACAATTGTTAGCATTAGGAATAAAATAAATAAAAAAGAATCAGAAAAAATACATGCGCGATGTAAAATGTAGGTTGAGTCATTAATGTGACAAAATAAGCTTGAATTGAAAATGGCTGCTTGTTTTATCAAATTTGTGATTAAAATATGATCAATTGTGATAAATTACAACACCTCAAACTAGACTTTAAAAAAAAAATCTAAATAAATGTACCATTAATAATAATTTTTTTTAAAATATTTTGTCAGTTAATCAAGTAACTGTTGACAGCAAGTAGACATAACATCACAAGTATACAAGCTCAATTTAATGATTAAACGCTTAAAAATAAGACCTTAATAATTTGATTAAACTTTTATGTGAGTTCACCAATTATTTATTCACTGGAATAATATTAATGTAACACACTTGAGTGACAACTGCACAGTGTCGTATGACTCAACATCTTGAACTGCAGCGGTCATGTGAACCTGCAACACCTAGGACACAGAGTCATGGGCCAGAAATGGCTGAGAAACCCTGCCTTATCTCCTGCCCGGCAGTATCATCTACGATGCCATATGACATCAGCTCGTCAAAGGAGGGATTCCTTGGCCACTGCGTGACTCGTGCAGACAGTTGGAGCCATGCTGGGACGCTGTAAATGAGGAATGTGAAATCCCACCTAGTGCTTCGTTCCTCCCAGCGGAGTCATCTGGCTGTGCCAGCAACTTAACTACTCCAGGATCCAAACATAGAATGGAGCAGAGTGTCTTTACGTCTAACTGTTAAGGCGATGCACATATCTGTAAATCTCCTTTTAAGCTACTCAGTCTTTAAAAAAATTACTTTTTGCAGGCTGACTCTCTTTAGAAGTCCAATTTCTAACTCTGAGCACAAAACCAAAATGACCTCAAAAATCAAACGGGTCGTCTTTATAAGTTATGCGTCTTTGTTTTTTGAGTTGGAAAGTAAAAAGGACTATAAACAACTTGCACATACGATAAACAGCAATTCGGTGTTCATGAGATATCTGAATACCGAGTTTCATCTTCAGCTATAAACAGATGCTTTAACTTTGACTCTTATCCACAAGTACCACTAGATGACAGTGACTAAAGGACAGGTAGTATAGAAATTATTCCTCTTGCTGAACTAAAAGAAATGAGGCTTTTTGTCATGATAGGGGCCATAAGGCTTTTTACACGGTCGTTAGTTTTTAAGACCATATGTGGAACAGTAAAGATGTGAAAAAGACATATCTGTCCTTCAAATTTTATAACTCATGTAGAAAAAAATGTAGTCTTTGATGTATAGCACGTCATGTGGAGAAGAGTGATCATAGGGCCCTGCTCAGTCTTTTGTTAGTCATGGGAAATCAGTATTTGGAATGTCACATTCTTTATGTCGATAAAATCTTATCCCAGAAGATCCATTCATGTTTTTTTTTAATCATTTTTATCTCCTATTTAGAAAGGTATCACTGCCTTTTACTGTTACACAGAAAAATTCCATTTCGTGGACATGACACCTTCACTTGAGTCTGAACATGTAGTGTTTTATTCCCACTGTTTAACTTGTCTTTTTTGTGAGTATTTCTGCAGGTCATTAAAAAACAGAAATGGTTCAGAATTCATCCTCTCTTTTTGTCAGAGTTGTTTGATTTCCACTGCGGCAGCATATACATTCAACCTAATGTGTGTCTAGTCTATTCTATCATACGCTAAAATAAACGTTATAGATGAGTGAGTAGATTTTTTTAAGTAGTTTATGAAGCGACTATTCCTACAACATGACCAGTCATTAATATATCAAAATATGCTCTGTTTTCAAGACTTTCCTCTCAATGTTCCTCTCTCCGGTCTCCTCTGGGTATTTTAGCAGTCGCCTCAGCTTACACTGGTTGTCAAAACAATCCCTCGTAAAAGTTTCAGTCGCACAAGACAATGAAATGCAATTTGAATATTTCTACAGGAATTACTTTTTTTTTTTTTTTTTTTTAGTACTTACTTTCAGTTTTTCGTCCTCCGCGTCCGTCGCCTGTGCTCTCCGTTCTATCCGATATTTCAAAAGTGACACGCCTTTTTGTTCGGTGATAAAAATTTGGCGAGCATCACAATCCCTACATGGATAGTTGGTAAAAACCCATCTTACAGCGGTGGTAAACAGGTGAGGTCCCTCTTACGTGTCCCTATGAAAGCGATCGCTTCGCAGGGCGACTGTAAATACATTATGACTGTTCATTCAATCTGCTTCCCGTCATATTCACTCAACTGTTTTCTGCCATTTATGTTGAGAATAGAAAAACCCCATCAGCGCCATCGCGTAAGATCAAGATTTATATTCCATTAAAGTCATATCAACATATCATGGTTTCCTGCGTTCTGTCATTAATGGCAATCACCGTGTAGTTGGATATTGCTTAACATTTGTTGAGACTTTGTGATTTATGGATTCACAATGCACATGCACTACAATTTCCCCTCACGCAACAGGCAAACCATCCATGCAAAAGCTTTCGAGTGGCAGATTCACAAGGTTTCTCGTAATGTGATCACACCGCTATGAACTTTATTGGCCAGTAAACATTCATTTGAGACAATTTATTTGGTAAAACAATCTCCAATTGATACGAATGGAGCGTCTGCTCCAATTAACCCCCGCATGTATTAACAGAAATTCTCGCAGCGAGCCTGTGGTATTTGTTGGGTCACACTGGAGCCCCCATGGCATTATAAAAAGGAGGTTTGCTCTTGGTTGCAGTCATGGCGTGTCGGACACAGTGTACCAAGCGGGGTTTTCTTGTTCACATTGTCAGAGGTTAAATAAGCATGACTCATCCCGACAGTTTGAAGAGTCACCTCGACCTTGTAAAAGAGACTTTTGACTTTCCACAAGAAAAGACTGATGACATGAGTGGAGATAAACACAAATATCACCTCTGACCTTGCATACAAACTAAGGTAAGCGCTCCAATATAATGCATGTGGACAAACAGCCAGAATGGGGCAATACTTCTGCATTATCACGCCTTTATTAGAAAGTCTTAAGAACATGTAACATGCGCCTGCCCATCTTGGCTGAGTTGATCAGTGAATCATTGTGGCTGTTTCATGATGCTTGGTCGACATTTAATATTTGCCCTCAAATATCTTAAGGACAATCTTATATTGAATCTAAATAAATGTTTGATTTGGATCCTTACAGCCAAGCAGTTGAACAGGTTATTTTGTGTTTAACCTTTTGATTGTTAATATTTAAGATGCAATGTCAAGGTTTTGCACCCAAAGATATTCTTACATAGTTTTTATTGCAGACCTCAGGTAGATAATTATGGAAATGCAAAAAATACATGCCGTTGGATTATAAGCCCTAATGTTGTACCTTTATTTGCACAATGTTGTGATCTCAGATATTGTAGACTATTGCTATTTAATGCATCTGCTTCTGTAGTTATTGACAGTGAATTAACTTGTCCCATTGAAGATTATTGAATGATTGAAGTCTGATCACAAGGACACGTCAAAAAAAACCCCAAAACACAATAATTCACGATGTTATACTTTTATTGAAGCTTATTGAGCTGTTGGAGCTCATGGTTTTGACAGACATCTTTGCAATATAGTTTTCCACTCCACTCATTGACTAATAAATATTTCCAGTTGCAGTTCTAATTTGTTAAATTATATTTCACTTAAATACACAAAATAAAGTTAAGATTGTAAAGATCTCATTACAAGCATTGTCAACAAAAGTGTGCGTGTGTGTGCTTGTGCGTGTGTGTGTTTGTGTGAGTGTGTGTGTGTTGTATATACATATATATGTCTATATATTATTAGTATTTCAAAACATTCCACTTCCAAAGATGAGATGCTTCATGAGTACCTCTTGCCTTTTTTTTTTTTTTTTTTTTTTTGGGAAAAAAAAAAAAAAAAAAAAACTTTTTTAAAAAAAAAT
>OMNM01034700.1:0-10880 GCA_900302745.1 Parablennius parvicornis | reverse complement strand
TCTGTGGAAAAAAAAAAAAAAAGTGAAGAATTCATATAAACAGAATATTTCTAGGAACATAAAACAACAAACACCAACTCTTGTCTGAAAGCTTACCTTTAACAATGACTTTAGTTGAACACTCAGCCTTGCCCAAAGCGTTAACGGCAACAACTTTGTATTCACCGCTGTCTATCGGGCGCACTCTCATAATATATATGGAACACACTCCGTGTGCGTTGGTGACGTAGTAGTTCTTGTCTGAGTTGATGGAGACGTCATTTAGGTACCACGTTACACTCGGTGTCGGGCATCCTCGCACGGCACACGTCATGTAGACTTGGTAACCTTTTGGTGGGGTGTGGACTTTCAAGGGGACTAAAATAGATGGAGGTCTCTCGAAGCAGGCTGCACTTGAGTTCAACCCGTTTGAACTGATCGGAACTTCCAAGTAAATATAGAAAAGGGGGAGAAAAAAAAAAAAGCTCAGTTAGCTTTTAAAGAAACATGGACGAAATGGCAAAGCTTCAGACATTAATTGAGAAACAACGGGAGAGAAGATGTTCACAGTGTGACTTACAAGAAATCAGAATGTTGTAGAAAAGTTACTTATTCTTTTGCAAAGTTTTTAAAATTCCATTTGCCTTTTGAATATTTATATGGAAATGTCCAAATATACTATTTCAAAAACTATATACATTTTGCCAGATTTATTACAATCTTCTCTAGTCATACTGAAGACACTCGCACAATTCCACCAATCTGACCAACGTTGCTGACTGAGTTGGCTTCACAGCATCCTGCGTCGAAGCATATCTATGGAAGCTTGACTGGAAAGTAAGATGGATGACTGCGGCCTTGGAGAGATTTTAAAGCAAAGTCCATTTGAGATGGAGAAGCTTCACAATGACGTGAAGACAAGACTCAATACACACAATGATTGTGTCCAGGAGATGGACTACAAGTGTCACATCGATGGCAACAAGCCACTCGTGATCCAGAGGCAACGTAAGAAGCATCTTTTGACCACTTAAAAGTCAAAAGCCATCTTTTTAGATGAATGTCGATAATTCATTTCTTTTGGAAATCAAAGTTCCAGAGTGTGGGAGGAAGAGTGTGGTGCTTCAGAATCCAAGCGGCTACAATCTGTTTTCTTTTTTTTTTTTGTTTTGTTTTTTTATCAAGTGTAGAGAGAACACAGCCATCTGCCAGAAGATTTTAAAGCACTTCATTCTTCTGTTTGCTGAAGAGTTTTTTTTGTTGTTGTTGTTAAAGATGTTGCTTTTTTTTTTTTTTTCTTTTCCAGCATCACTTGGCAGGGTTTACTTAGAAATGGCTTGCTGACCATATTATTACAGTTTGATTGGCAAGCCAACTCGTTTGACCTGAGCACTGTAGAGAATCCGGAGCCTGTTATTAACGGGAATGTGGCAGTTGTCAAGCCAACAATAAAGATGAGCTGATGGCCACAATCAATGCAACCTGGGACTCTATTATACTTCAGCAGTTCCACTGGTTGATTCACTCCATGCATTGCTGCATTGATGCGGTAATTATTGTAAAACTGGTATTGGCCCAATAATCAGTCACTAGGTTAAGATCCTGCAAAATAATTTTTTTTTGAAAATGACATAGCACTAACATACACGGTTTTCCCATTTGGTTTGTGATCTCCTGAAGAAAATTGCATTTTCATGATAGTTTTTGATTTGTTAAATTGTAGGGCCAGGTGTGAGTATAGTATTTAGTTTACAATAAAATACAGTATAATAATTTAAAATAGCAAGGTTAACAGAAGGGTTGTTGTAATGCTGAATTGTTCAGGATATTAGAAGTGCTTATGTTGCGTATTATGAGTAAATCTGAAACTCTTTATAGAATGTGGGTTTGATATAAAGTTTAAAAACAAAAAAAGAAAACTTTCTTTGGCACAAAAGATACAGTTTACACAGACTAAATTGTTTGTTGTATAAAGTGTTGATGCGCAAACCTAACAAACTCACCTTTGTTGCTGTTGAACCCCCATGTCGGTGACCGAGCCGGCTCTGAAAGACCCACATCGTTTTTGGCGTAGACTTTAAAATGGTACTCCGTCCCAGGAAGGACGTTGTTTGCTGTGTATGTGGTGGTAAAAAGCCGATCTGCCACAGTCTTCCAGACTCTGTTGTTGGAGTCATATTGAGAAACCACATAGTACACGCGGTCGTCAAGCTCCTGGTCTGGAGAGTGAATCCATGATACCACCACTTTTCCCTGGACTGTTTGCTCTAACGTCACTGGCCCTGGAGTCTTGGGTTCATCTAGCAGAAATATGGTGAATTTAGATTATTCCACAAAACGCCTATGACTTCTGATGCAAAAGATTTGTCAAGAGGAATTGTCGTAACGTCTGTAAGATAGCTAATTTTAAACATTGAATTTCCCTGGAAGCTGTGCGCTCTTTTTGGATGTTCTCAATATTGTATGTGCATTTCAGTCATAAGTTATACACATAAAGTTAGCCTTGTATTGCATTTGACATTGGGTGGCCAATATCCTGATATATTTGGGGCATATAATTCTTTCTTTAATTGCAATCTGAGTATGGCTGTTGTTTTGTTAACAGATTAATTTATTCACATGAGGCATGGGTTATAGATAGTAGAGCGTCTTCCAGTGTTCAGGATGTCAGTTTCATCCACTTCTCTGCATACCCATGTTTTGAAGTGTCCCGAGCCAAAATGCCAAAACCCAGGTTGGCCAAATGGTGTGTGAACACCGTTCGTCGTGTGTGTTTGAATGCGTGAATAGGTGAACGTGAAACATCGTTTCCATTTGCCATAGCATATTTGTAGTAATTGAAAAATGTGAAAGGTGGTGAATCTAACTCATATAAGCGTTTCAAAAGGTCCTTGCTTTCGGTAGTTTCCATAACAACACTTTTTTTTCTTTTTTGCACCGTTCATAGTGTGAAACTCTGCTACTTGTCCTTACCTGTGACTCTAACCTCAATGTCGAAAGAGGCCTCACCAACAGAGTTTTTAGCCTTGATGGTATAGATGGCTGAATCTGAGCGCTTTGATGAGGGAATAACAAGCTGAGACATTCCCTCAGTATTGATGACATTAATCCATGGGGAGATCGGTTCATCGTCCATCAGCCATGTGATGGTGGGAGGAGGCTCAGCCTGCAAATATACATATGAAATCATGTCCAACCTTTTATTTCAGGCCTTAACAAGATGAGAATGAAAGACTAAACCACAAAGTAGAGAATGTATTTAGGGTTATATTAAAAAAGAGCAAAGAAAAAGGTATTTGCATACAAAGCTGATTTCAAGTTCATTCATACCTCGTAGCAAATTTTAACACGGGCTGAGTTTCCTGCTCTGACAACAATGAAGTCCTCAGGGTCCTTAAAACAAGGTCTCACTGGATAAAAAAAACAAAAAAAAACACACATGCATCAAATTCAGCCAGGAAGAAATGCTGCTGTGGATAACAAAGTTAATCTATTAATATTCACGGTCAAGGAAGTCGTCACTTACTGTTGGGATTCTTTGCGCACACCATTGCGGATGGAGGGCTCAGATCTCCGGCTCCTGACTCATTGATTGCCGAAACTCTGAACTCGTACTCTGACCCCTCAGTGACGTCTCTAACTGCGTATTTCACATCTGAAAATTGGATCAACATCAGGGTAAAATGAAGGAAATCTGAAAATTTCCAAGGGCCGCTTTCAGTAGAAACGTAAAGATGTGCATTTGTTTGCGCAAACCTTCAATTGGTTCATTAACACCATTTAAGGCAATCCACTGATTTGTGTCCTTCTTTCGTTTCTCCAGTTGGTAGCCGATGATCGGTACGCCTCTGTCGTCCTCTGGAGGCGTCCAGGTCAAATTGATGCAGGTCTTAGAAGCGCTTACTATTGTGGGGGCGCCAGGTGGACCAGAAAGAACTAGGGAATGACAAGTAGCCTTAATTAATAATAACATTAATAATTAAGAAGTTATTAAAGATTCTGAATAAATTAAGCCCATCCACATGTTATCACTAGGGGCCACGGGAAACAATTTCTCTTGGAGCTAGAGCAACTGTCAACAGAAATTATAATAAGCGGTGTCACTGCAGTGACTAAATTGCACCAGCGAGAAATGGTTTGAAACAATCACAATATCTATCCAAAGGCATTTTCATTTATGACAACCTGGGGAAGGTTAACATGGGATTTGCTGTGGGAATGCTAAATGAAAATTCCTTTTGTTTTTTTTTGTTTTTTGTTTTTTTCTAACACTCACTCAATATCCCAGCCATAATGCTATCAGCAGTCTCCAGGGCGTCGCTGATGCCCTCAGGGTTTTCTGCATAGATGCGGTAGCTGTATTTCTTTCCATGAGCCACATTCCTGTCTCTGAAAGAGGTTTTGTCAGCCGAGACGTCCCCGAGCTTCGTCCACAGGCACTGTCCGGCCTGCTGCCGCTCTATAATGTAGTTGGTTACGGCAGAGCCGCCGTCATCTTTAGGAGGGTTCCACTGAATCTCAATCACAGACGAGGTGGTTTCAACAACCTCCACTGGACCATCTGGTGGTCCGGGTCGATCTGTGGAAAAGTTTAAATGTAGTGTCATACAGTAAAGTGTGTTTAAATTGCTTTATATGTACAGACTCCTAAAGTTTATTCTCTTTGGATCAGTATTTCTCACTGCTCTCATTAGTGTTCCCTGTGTTTCCGTACCAAGCACAATAAGCCGAGATGTCGCTTCTACTTCCCCAAATGGAGTTTTGAGTTGGATCTTTATTTCCCCTGCATCTGTCCTCAGGCAGTCTCTGAGCAGCAGCCGGCTGTGGTTGGGCTCCTTAATGATCTTGACTCCTCCTCCATCTTTGATCTCTGCGTCGTTCTTAAACCAGCTGACAATCAAAGACTCCTGAGGAGGGAAGGGCATCTTGAAAGCAGCGTTCTGACCAACTCTCACAACCACGGGCTTGCAGAACTTGTGAAGGTCGTCCGGGTCAAACTCGGGTACGTCTGAGAAACACAGCACAGAAGTTATGTAACTGTTAGGGAAATGAAAGCACTTTCTCAGGAAACAGGAAGTAAAGTTTACCTCCGACTATGACTTTCCCTTGTGTACTAAGTTCCCCTGTTGTAAATTTATAAACTCCGGAGTGGTCATCATGGCAGCTTTGAATCAACAGCTTGTGAGAAGTTCCATCTTTGGTTATAGACATCCCAGGACCCGAATTCACCTGTTCAATGTAAAAACAGACGTGAGATCAGAGCTGTTTAAAACAAAAATTGAAAAAAGAAAAGAAAAGAAACTTCGCAATATTTCCAGGTTATACACTTGATTCTAATGTCAACACTATAGAAACAGGAAGTTCTTTTCCTCACTATACGTTGAGCACGAGTCACTGTAAAAATGTGTTTTGTTATCATTCAGTGTGATTGCAGTTATCAAAGATTTTCTGTACCTCCTCTCCATCTTTGAACCATTTGCCTTCAGTGTCCACATTCATTTTCACTGCTAACTCAGCTGGACTTCCACGAAGAGCGTAAATATCAGACAGTCCACAGGTAATAACTGGGTCTTGAAACACATACAAAAAAACCCCCCCAAGTTATTTCCACTTAGAATATTGATTTGAGGCTCTATTCTCTAATATACAATATTCACTAAAACACCTAAACATATGTGTACATGTTTCCATGCGTTAGTGTGTCACTAGTCAAATATTTAAAACCACACTTGTAATTTCACTAACATACACATTACAATTAATTGTTGTAATAACGCAAAACTCTGAACACATATTCATGTGATGAGGTTACAGTATCGTTTTTAAGATGAACTCAATTTGCAAAGTGAGTCAGTTACATCAAAACTCGACACGATCACAAACGGCAAACTTGAAACTTTACAGACATTGAATAAAAATCCAGTAAAAACAAGTTTTTAAAAAGTAGTTGTACAAGTTAACTTAACTTTGTTAAGTTATAGTGTTTAAGAAGTTACAAAGAATACAAGAGATTGTTGTAATACAAAGAATACAACAAATTCATTATATACCCAAAATACACTCTATATACCCAAAATACACTCCGTTATTGGGTTAATTTCAGAATTGACATATGTCACTTAAACCACTGAAAAGTTATTTTATTAGTGTTTATTAAATGTTACTGCAGTGGTTTTCATCATTTAGTTTCTGATTTACCAGCTTGAGGTTCAGGAAGTGGTTGATCGATCGTTTCAACCTCCTTGACTTCCTCTGTCGGGGGTTCTAACGGCAATAACCACAGCATATAATTCAAACTTTCTTTAGTAGAACACGCCCTCAGCATTATACACTTTATTATTTTCCTTTGTCTTACCACTTTCCTTTTGTGGTGGTGTTTTGTCCTTTTTTGCTGGAGGTGTTTTGGCTGAATGTGAATAAAAATAGTATGAAAACAGTTTAGAACTTTTTCTTTGTCATTTAATAATCTGTGTTTCCATTGAAATGAATGACTTGTTCATGGACGCGAATGAAGGTCATTTCAGTCTCTTGGTATTTTTTTTTAGCAATTTTTGTCAGGACTGCTTAAACATTTTTTCCTAAAGCATATCTTGTATCATATTTTCCCTTTTTCTTTTCCATTTTTAATGTGTTATGCTGGGATAAAAGAGTTGGGAAGGAGATAAAGTGTGAATGAAACTGACTGATTTTCTCTCCATATGATCGTACTCAGCCTGCATGGTGATGTCTTTCTGCCTTTCTGTGTGGAGTTTGGATGTTGTCAATATGCACTTGTGGATTTTTGAGGTTATTTGATGACTCAAAAATTGTGGAGATGTGAGTGTGAACATCTGTTACTGTCCCTCTCACTGTTTTTATACGGTGAAGGACTGTTGACCTCTCCAGGGTGAAAAACTCGGTGATTCTTTTAGAAGTGGTTTATTTTAAATTAAAATTAGAGGTGTATTTTAAATTAAAGTTACCTTGATTATAAAAGTTGTGTTTGAGGTTATGAAGCAACATTTACCATTTTTATTTCTTTTTTTTTAGTGAGTGGTCAAACAGTTATACCATTGACTATCACTGTTTAAGAAATGAATGAACCAATTTGTAGTTTGTATGAGTTCACACTTCAGAATGTACCACAACAGCAGTGAAATGTTAAACAGAATATAGTTTCACAAAGATTTGACCATTATTCAAATACCAACAGTCAAAGTGATTGAAGGTGTTTGCCGACTGTGATTATTGTGACTGTCATTACCTTTGGGATGCAGTTCAGTGTAACTTTCAAATTGATCTTGACATTGGCGACAGCACAGCAGCAAATGAACCAGCTGATGTGCTGAATGCACAACACACTACAGCAAAAGCGTTGATATAAACGTTTATGCGAAAGGCTTTTTAATGAAAGCTATTTGGATAAACAGGTGAGTTACTGAGGACTTTGTGGATGTGTTCACCTCCATGGTGCAAGCAAAGATTCTCACAGGAATCTTACCTAAGCTTTCCACCACTGGTGGATCTGGGGCCACTGGTGCTGGTTCATTCTCTACTTCTGGAAAGAAATGAATTGTTATAATAATCTTAAGACATGTTTCAATATTCATAATCATTGAATTGTGCATAACAAAGTTTTAATTAGAAGTCACTAGTGTTACTGATGGCTCTTCTTTGAACCCTGTTCTGTTTCAGAATGTATGAGTTCAGATGTAATTCAGGGGGTTTTACTCGGTGTGGGGGGTTCTTCAGGCTTTGGTGCAGGAGGTGGTGGGGACGCAGGTGGTGGTGCTTCTTTTAATGCTTTAATTTGCTCTTTCTTCTCCTCCCTGATCTTCTCTAATTTGGTTTGTTGCTCCTGGGCGATTTTTGTCAAGTCGACTCCAGCCCCTCCCGCCCTTGTTGTCTTTCTTGCAGCCTTTTTGCCCTTTTGTGCATCTTTATCAGCTGAATCAGGAAAAACAGTGACTCATAAATGCACATAATAGCAAATATGATCATAGAAATATACAAGGAATTTTTTTGTCATGGTCATATTTTTTTCTTTTTTTAAATCTCTTACCTTCAACAACAAGCCATGCGTTGCAAGACTTTATCCCTGCACAGGCCGAATAAATTCCTTTGTCTACGATCATACAGTCTTTGACCACCAGCCTGTGGATCAGCTTGTCTTCTGAAACCTCAATGTCGTATTTTTCTCCTTGTTCAAGTGGCAAATTCTTGCCGAACCACAAGATCTTGGAAAACGGGTTTGACAGGACACATTCAAACACGGCGTCCTCTCTCTCTTTTGCCTTCACCTCCTGAATTTTCACCAAGAAGTCCACCATGGGAACTGGGAAAAAGGATCATTCAGTATGTGTTAATAAAAATCCCCATTAGTTCATATAGCATATTTCATGTAAAAATAGGAATTGACTCACTTTTGAACTCGGTGGAAAACATATTGACGTCTTCTACGTCCAACTGGTACAGTCCAGCATCATCTGGCATGAGGTCTCTCACACTGAAAATATACTTTTTTCCAACTTGTTTGAGGCTGTGTTTCAACTTATCCCCCAGCTCTTTTGTGTAAGGAATCATCACACCATCCTGTTGAGGAAATACTCAATGTGATTTCCTTTGGGATGGTTAGACTTGTACATGGTCATAGCCAAAGCCATGTTAGTCATTGAAAGCATTATAACAGGACCTCATCAAAATATATTCAAAGTCAAAGCCTTAGCCGTATACGTAAGGGATGCGCAGCAGATCCTATCAAAATGATATGTTGCCTCAAAGGTATTTGTTTACCCACAGATGAGCACAGGGTCTATCCCATCTGTCCGTATAATTTAAGGTGGAACTATCTTGATATGTGTTTGCAAATATACTGCCGAGATTGAATTTAAATTAGCTCTGGTATTGCATGGTCTCCGTGCGATGACCAATTATGCAGATTTAAAATTTTATTTCTATACAAACCTTGTACAAGAATATAGAGCTACTCTGCTCAAGGAGGTCCATATCGATCTCAAAGGATGCAGTTCCATCTGCATTGACCTGGATAGGTCTCAGGTTGGACAGGCTTTTGACAAACTGGCATAAAAGAAAGATACAGAGGAATCAACAGTGCATTCATGTAGAACACATATAGACCCTATCATTAAACTCCAGAAAATAATTATTAGAATAATAAGTAAAGCTTCCTATTGGAAAGATATTAATAAACTATTCATAGAATCTTGCACCTTAGAATACATTGATATTGTTGACTTAAAAACATTAGAAATACTATTTAGAATGAAGACTAAAAGTGATACAAATTGATTTGTTTAGGTAGTAAGAGAAAATGATTATATCAGAGGATTGTGTTTTTGAAAGATGTAGTGTGAGAACAAATGTTAAATATCGATGTTTCCTTTCTTGGAGTCATTTTATGGAATGGAGTTGGTGACGACTTAAAAAAGTGTAAATCTCTTTTGCTTAAAAAAAAAATATAGAATATATAAAATAAATAATTAATGGTTACAATGAAAAATGACTTCTGTTAATTTAGTTTTGTTTTTCTCTTTTATATTACTTCTGTTATTTTTAGTTATTTTCATTTTTTTTTTTTATCTTGTGTCAATGGTGTCCTGGGTAACTTTATGGGTTTTTAAGGGATGGGCAAAAATAAACCTTGGCTTCTGCCTAGCCCCATTTCGGCTACAAATATTGTAAAAAAAAAAAATAAAAGCAAAAAAACCAAAAAAAAACGTGTGCATGAAGTTAAAAGCACTATAAACTGAATGCACAAAATTAAACTTTTGCACTGAAGCTGTCACAGAAATGAACCATTCAGATAAATGGTCACTGTCAACATCAAGCATCATAAAGGGAGAAAAAAAGTGATCATGTGCGCAGACCTGTGCTTGTTCCTCCTCTCTCTCTTTCTTCATTTCATTCAGTTTCTTCAACATCCAGCGGAAGTCCGTTATTCCATACTCTGCACAGATTCTCTCGTAGTCCTTTTTGTCAGCGCTCATTAAAAGCTCCCAAAACTTTTCATCCACTTCTCCTTCTTTTCTCTCAGGTTGTTCAACTTTTGGACGAATCTTGCTATAAGTTGAAAGACAGTGCAGCCGGTTATACAGTTTCGCTGGTGGACAGAAAACAACTCGTGAACATTATTGCTGCACCTTTTCCTTTTCAGAACGGTCTTAAAATTCCCGTCGATGGTCTCTGCTGCTGGTTGCTGAACTTTGTTCTTTTTGTAACCGACTGGAAGTATAAGAGAGGATATTCACATTATTAAGAGCATGATACGAAACGAAGCTCGGACCACTTAAGTGAGTCGTGGAATAACAACTGCAATGTACTGTTATTGGACTCTTAAATATCAAATTTAAATCCAAGTGTACTTAATAAGAAACACTTTTGGTCAAATTCGTAGAACTTAAACTCGGTAACATGCCGATTTAATCTATTGAATACATACATTTTTCATGAGGCTTTACCTTCAATAACATTCAAAACGACCGTGACCATAGCTTGTCCAAATTCATTTGTTGCAAAGCATTTATAGGTGTCCGCTTGCTCTGGCTTCACGTTTGGCATCTGGAAGATACAAGACACGCTAAATATAATGGGCACGGTCTATCAACACCACCTGCTACTTCCCAAATACACAAAGTTAATTGATTTCGAAGTGGATGTTTTAAGAAATAGTTATATAAAAGCGGAACATATTGTTATTGAGATATACACAACCCCCATTGTATTTATTTTTTGTCATTCCAATATGTTACTCTTGGCCATCCTGCCGTCTGTAATTTAACTTTAATTTAATAAAATATGAGGTTTTTTTTTTGAATACCTAACCATAAATATTAATTTTAATTAAACATATTGATTCTTTTTTATTGACATTTCTAAGGAGTATCCACTTAACATTACGAGAA
>OMNM01034699.1:7196-19600 GCA_900302745.1 Parablennius parvicornis | reverse complement strand
GATAAGTGAGTGATTACTTCTCTTTTAATCTGGCAGACTACGCAGATCCGCACTTGATAAGAGAGGAAATAAAGCAAAGCGGCTCATGGAGAACCTACAAGCAACGGAGAGTTATTACGACCGTGATAAATCTAATCCGATCGCTGGCAGAGAGGAACTGTGATAACGGCAGAGAGAGAAGGATTGAAGGAATATTTGAGGACGAGAACAATGAAGGAAATCAACAGTTCAGAGCAACGTCCTGCTCCTGATCCATGAAGCCGGTTGTCTTTCCGAGACCAGCAGCACCTCCAGCTCGCTCCCTGTCACGCCTTTTTAACCAAACCAATTAGCCTAACATGACATGGTGCTGAAAACCCACTACGCGTCGATAAATCACTGTCTGTGCTAATTGCAATTAAAATCCTGAGCAAACCAGGCGAGACAATAAAGTGGGCTTAAGCTATTTACTCTCAACTTTTAATGGTGATTGTAAGAAGCCTGTGTTTATGTCAAAGTCATATCGGAGGAGCTCCAATCCGCTCGGGACCTCCTCCTCATTATTCATGTGTTGTTTCTTTGTGAGTGTTCTGCAGCTTGTTAGTAGGAACGAGGCTGAAGCCTTCCCAACTCTGTACACATCCATCATATTCACACTCTGAATATTGTTCTGTTACATGTTTTAGTGAGGCGGTAGATGCGGTTCTTTCATGTGTATGTAAAATAAGGGCCTGCAGATGTCAAAGGGAAGTGCGTGGTGTATTAAATCGTCCTGCTGGTAAAGCACTTTTGAAGGGTTAGCCTTCTATAAAAGCCACTTCCATCACTGCAACTGAAGACTGAGTTCACAATCATTTTCCAATTAAACGCCTTTACAGAGCGGGAGCGTGACAAACAACTTTGGAACTGTTCAGACCAGCAGAAATGCAAATTACCGACAACAAATGCTGAAATGGTCACACCAAGCTCTGAATTTGATGATAACACTGTTATTTTTCTCCATACTTAGAAAAGAAGACATTTGGAAATGTCAGATTTCATGAGTTAAAGACAGAAGATAAGTTCCTGCTGATTCCTGATACTGTGTGTGTATGTATATAAAATATAAAAATAAGGTCTATTGGGGTTGCTAGACAAGCATCAAGATAAATAAAGAGATTTGTTGTGGTTATTTAAATACGATTTCCATCATATAATGCATTCATATGCAATTATTCAGAAACTGAAAAAAAAACACATCTCGAATAATGATCCAGTACTTGCATTATTAAAAAAAACAAAAAAAACAAAAACATGATGATGTGTGACAGTCTTAAAATCTACTTTAAATACAAAAACCTAAACTGGTATTGTTTCTTTATCTATTGCACGTGTTTTGTTGATGAAAATATAGTCTTGAAAATTATAATCATATAAAATACATTCAAATGTTTCACAAAAAAAAAGAAAATATAAAAAAAATCTAAATAAAATTAAAATCTAAGGAAATGAAAATATTATAAAAATAGAAAAAATAGAGGTGTACAAGCACATATCTGTATTGCTCGTGCAAATTATGATCCATTTTACACATTTGTCAGATTGACAGTTGAATTGTGTTGTTCAATGAAAAATGTTGGTGACAGTGCTGTAATTTACAACCAACTTTAATCTTTTTTTCTGAAACATATAGCAGTCTAGTGTAATAGTAATCACATAACTTCTCCTTCACACAAATTCTAATCCTAAATTCTGATGTCATTTTGGTATTTGTGTTAGAACAGTTTAGAAGAGTGAAGAGCTTACACAGACAATAATTTGTCCAACAGATCAAGTTGACGTACAATACGGGACTCACTATTATTTGGTAATGACAAATCTGCTGTGCACCAAAACAGCACTTTGACAAGTATGGGTGATTAAAAAATACGAAGAGATATTTAAAAGCGGTCATGTTGTGTGAAGCCAGTGATACAAACGCCTTGAGTCGCAGGCTGCCAATAGTCCTGGTGACTGTCCACCTCTCAGATCCGGTCTCATTAGCTGCTGCTGCTGCCGCTGCCGCTGACAGGAGCACGGTCTGAGAGTGCAAGGACATCTGGGTCCCTCATTAAAGAGCGACGATGCTTCACCTCTACTAAGAAAAGGCCAATCGTCATCTGAAAATGGGTCGATGATGTTAAACAAGCTTACAATACATCTATATGATACAGAGTATTTTAGCCGGCTGGCATCGCTCAATATTTAATGAGTAATAAAAAAAAAAACTGGACAAAAACCAGCATGAAGAAGCACAACAAACGGTATAAAAGAAAAAGGTTAAATCCTGAAATGTGAGATTTCTTTTTCTCACAGGCGAAGCATGACTGATGTTTCTTCCGTCTTTTGCAAAATGGCTTTCAAAAGGTCAGAGGAAGATAAGAACAATGCACCCACTGGCAGCTAAATAAAGACTGGTGGATTGCCTTAAATAAGCACAAAACTGCCAGAAAGCATGAGCGTTACAGCCCTGCGAAAGCCTGAGCGGATGAAAAGTGACAGCGACCACAGTCCTTAAATCCAAACAAGACATCCAGAACAGCCGCCCCAGCTGATGCATTCACTTCACAAATCTCAAATCCAGGTTCCTCTCGTCTTTTGAATTTATCAAAAGACACTCAAGACTGTCCGGAGTTTGACTGGATCACGGGGCTGCAGTCACTCGGACACCAAACACAGACAGACACACACCACCACCTGCACTCTGTAAAGCTCGCAGACAGATACAGTGTGCAGGACCATTCATTGTGCAGGAAGAAAGCTCCAGCTGAAGTGTTTTGAGCTCGAGGGAAAGTTTATAACTCTTGCAACAATGATTTTTTTGTCGGTTGGTCAGATAGGAACAACTTTAATTTGTGACTTTGCACTCAATCAGAATCTACTGTAAACTGGAAATCTTAACATAATTTGAAATCAATGAACAAAAAGCAAGTCAATTTGTATTTGGTACATTATTTCTTTCTTATATGTTTCTTGGCAATGTGTGCTAAAGAGGATGAGGAATGTTGGTTGGCAGCAGCAGAGAACATTTTTCATGAGAACAATCCACATATTCAACTCTGCTGCACATCCCACAAATGCATGTGTTATTATTTAAAAGGACAAAAGAGTTGTTTCCATGGTTCCCAGCCTGAGGTGTATCTCTCCCGCTGTCATTCAAGATTCTAAATACTTTATTTGTCTCCTAACGGCAATTTAAAACAGCCCACACCGAGTAGTTCATGTAAAAACAATATAAAAACTTAAATAAACACCATAGGATAAAGGAAAGTGCACACAAACCACATAATAAATATCATATGTCATATGTCATAGTAAGCCGGGATCTGCTCCAACGTCCCGGAACCCTGAACAGGATGAAGTGCTATAAGCGATGAATAGATACATTGGTTCCAAAAGTATTTATAGATAGTGTTTAGAAAGTGTTTGATTCTGCTTTACCTCCACAGGTGCAAATCTTGAGAAACTCAGGGGGGCAAAGATCCCAACATGATCTCATTCCCCATGCAGTTCACTTGAACACTTGGGATCCAAACCCGCAACCTTGGTTCAGCTCTTTTTTTGATGAACCACCATAAATCATGAGAAGATCTGAACCCGAAGCTTTGGAGAAACAATGGAGACCTTAGAGACCTTCATCTTTGAGAAACAGCCCATTTTAGTAATTTCATACTAAATATTTGACTTAATTAATGCAGCAATAAAAGACCCCCCCCCCCAAAAAAAGGAAAATGAAAATATGAAGGGATCCTCACAAAATACATATGTAGAGCACTTTCTTCTGAAAAATGAACAAATTGAGAGATCCTAAACCGATGGAACATTTCGCAGCTACAGCCTCACGTCATGACAAACACAAGATGCACAAGCTGCAGCGCTTCGTCCACATCCTGCTTTGAAGACCTGTTTAAGAGACGTGCAGCAACTCCGAGCTGAAAATACATTTGGCGTGCATGTGGGAAACCATTTTACTCTAATGCACGGGCATATCTGTACTACACTGACATCGTTATCTACATCACCACATTGCACAGATGCCGAGCAGCCGCACAAGGGGTCTTGATGATCAATGAGCAAGTGGTCACGTAATTGACAATTATCCAAGGGATCCGACAGTTTCTCAGCTTTTCTGTTCATAATAACGTCATACTTTCCTCTGAAAGGCAGAAGTATCAAGCAGTAAATAGACTGAGCAATAGAAATAACGGCACTGAAGTGACTTCTTCTTTCTGTGAGAAACAAGTTGCTATTTCTCGCCTTTTTTTTTTTAATAACTTTTCTTTCTTTCAATATCGGGTTTGATATCAATTCACAGGCAAAAAGACATGGAGACACTGGTTCTTCCTCACATGATTCTGATGGATGATGTACACTGGTCAGTTGTGATCACCTACCCAATATTATGATGTGATCAACAAATATCAAGCACTGATGACCAACATGCAGTTCTACCTCTGATATTCATGCAGTCACCCATTCATGTACACAGTGTACTCAAGAGAATCACCTACTGATATACTAAGACCTGTCTCCCCGGTCCCTCTTGGCTCATGCTTATATACATTCAAAGGCTCTTTATACATCAACAACTAGATAACAAGTCATTATCCGTCATAAGCATCTTGCCCTCTCCACTGTGCTTTATTTGTAAATCTACGAGAGAGCTTTGTTGCCTTCCCTTTAGACAGAATTAAACAAATGCCTGGAACGTCACTCAACATCAGAAGCTTTTATTTCTCAAATCCACAATGTGTACTAATCTGTAGTACTCCGGCACATTTCTATCAAACTACAAAAACCAGCCTTCATTCGCGAGGCGCATCATTGACATTTACCAACTTGTGGCGATGTCCGCTGTTTACTTTTCCTTCAGTGGACCACCTCTGATTGACGCAGACTATTCAGAGATACTTCACTGTCACACACAGACTATAAAAATCCTCTCCTGGGGGGAGGAGCTGGACCAGGTCCCTTTACAATTGGACACTATTCAGTGATACATATAATGTAGCCCAATATTATTATTCATTGGTATTTTTATCAGCTGTGTGTGGTTTACTCTCCCTGGTAAATTGCTGTACTTCTGGAACATGAACTTCTTCGAGAGTTTTGTAAAGTGAAAAATTATCATGGATGATGTTAATATCTGATGCCCTCATGTGCATTCCCACTTGCAGTGGTTCAGAAATTAGGCAGTTTGATGAGTTTTGTGTTTTTTTGTTTTGTTTTTCTTTTAACTTGATTTCCATGATTTAATGCTTCTGACTTTCCCAGGTATTAAATAATGTAAAAGTAATAAAAATTCCCTGCCTGGATCAATCTGGTCTGTGCAAGCAGCACAGAGCTGCACACAGCAGAAGCCACAGGTGGAAACATGGGTATTGTTTAGAATTACAGCAAATCACTGTGATGCACCTGCAAATCACAAAAATTGCACCTGAGGTGAGCGATGAGTACGTCTTCATCCAGAATTTCATTGCTCAGCTTTCACCGAGCTTTTTATTAACTCACATCTACCTCGGAGGTTTATGTTAACAAAACAACTTTGAAGACAAAATTTAATTCATCTGCTCTTTAATGTATCCCCCCCCACACACACACACACCAGGAGACGCAGATAAATCACTGCTTTTCTCTCCCATGGTCGCCATATTAGGGCTTGTCAGTGTAAACTGTATTTACATCATTAGAGTGGATATCACAAAGCCAATCTTCAAATTATAGCTCATTTAAATGCAACTTCAAGAAAGGGTCATCCAGGTCTGTGAATGTCATCAGAGTGTTGACACAAAAATTTGAGGCATTGTATTTAGCATTCGCTCGAGTAAAAGACCATTTGACTGATGACAAGTGTTACGTTCAGTTAGCCTCAGTTAATGAGCAGCGTGCATTGACATCGAATGCAAAAATGCTCATGCATCCGGTCCAAAGCTTTATGTGCCTTCATTATCAGCACTGCTATTGTTATTTACCACAAGCCATGCAACACAGTGTGGGAGGTGTGAAGCACACAGAGCAATTATCTTTAATTGAGGCAGAGAATCACACCATTAAATGACTAATTTGTTGTTCTTCATAAACCACAGTCTTTCCGAAAAACTGCCTCGGCTTTTAGGGATTTGATGGAAGGGGTTTTTTTTTTTTTTGGGGTCCCTTTTACAATGCTGCTCTGACACAATTATATAAAATTTGTGGGGAGAAAAAAATCTATAGCCAACCACAACATAGATATTTTGACAGCTTTAGAAGCTGTGCTCAGATAACAAGGCTAACCTAGATTTCAGTGATACTTTGGCTGGCAGGGTATTAGGGGAATTTTACATCAGACTCTCTGTTGTTGGAACGACCAGACAGTGTTTTCTCTTATGCTGCTCAATGCCTCCATTACAACCGAGTATGTAGCGTCGCACCAATATAGTCTGACGTTCATGACGTGAGTAATATCTTCAGCCTTTCTAGAGAAGTTATGGCATTTGAATTGAGGAGCAGAGTTTTAGCTGAGGTATCACTTGTAATAAATCAATCGATGTTTGGAGAATAACTTCATATTGTGGCTATTTATTTGTTGCACAAGACATTTAGAAAAAACTTCTCAAATTTGGCACCTGCTGCAAGCCTCTAATCAAGTCAGCAGGACACTGATTAGCTTGCTGTTGGATTAAACATGTTTGTCGTTTATTGCTCCGGTTCCAGTACTTTTCTCTCATTATTCACTAACCCCAACCAAAAAGCAGAAAGTTACCACCTCCAAGTCTGATCTGTTGGAGTTTTCTATCCAGCTCAAGGAAGCTTCACTCTTTAAACTATGACTAATGCTTGCTTTTGTGAGATTGTCTTTTCATCCTGTATTTCTTTTTTGCCAGATCCAAGTCCAGAGTCAGCCATTCTGCGATTAGTGAAAATCTGTTTTGATCTTATTAGTGACACTAAATTATGTGTGTGAGTGTGTGTGTGTGTGTGTGTGTGTGTTTGTGTGTGTGTTTGTTTCTGTGGGTGGTGGCAACCAGCTGGCATATGCCATGACAGTATTGACGGTATTGATTGAACAGGTGACCTCTACTCAACTCGTAGGCCCATTGAAGATTCACACCTCTAAAAGAGGCAATTTGATCATGAAATTAGAAAAACGAAATCTTTACATCCAAATACCTTATGTCTTTGACATCAACCAGACAGCACAAACAAAGCACAAGAAATGTGTAAGTTCACCCAAAGTATTCAGACATTTTAGGAAATTATAATTGGAAAACAAAGCCACTGACAATAATGATGCAAGCAAAGCAACAAAACATCTAAACAACTATTAAAAAGAGCAATCTTAATAAAAGAGAGGTTTTTGTTCCTCTTTCTGTGACTTCTTTTTTTTTTAAACCATTATCCTCTGTATGTATTTCTTTCAATAAAATCTAATTGATAGATCTGATTCATTCATTCAACATAATTTGTGGATGCTTCATCACTCTCCCATCATTCACTTAAACCAAATGTCTCTGGCATTCAAAGTAATCGGGGTGGTTAACAGCACCATGACACGGTGCTGGCGGAAGACTGTGATGTCACCAATCTACAGAAATGTAACTGTGGGCTTCATTTCACGAACTTCCGGAGGAAAACAGTGCACATGCCTCATCAATACCAAAGGATAACAACAGGCTGGAGCGCAGTCATCCTCGGAAACGTGTCAGATACGTTCACATGAAGATGAAATCATTCAAAGAAAAACATGAGCCCAGTTTTGTAGCAAAGTTCAATCACCGGGAGCAAAGCTTAATCGAAATGTTTTTTTTTTCTTTTTTATACCGAGTTTTCTGAAGGAATAACACAAATGGTGGCTCTTGAGTAGTAGTTTGTAAGGGCTGATGGGGCCGAGTGGGCTAATGATAAATATATATTCTCCGATTCAATATCAACACTTTTTTTTTTGCTTCTCACACGGCTGTAGCAAAAATCAAGCATTCTGTATAAATTCAAAAATGCACTTTAAGTATAAAAACAATAGCTGTTTTTGCTCGTTACCTAGATATTTGTTTTTCAAAACTACAGATCATTTACCCATTTTAGTTTTATAACTGTCACTGAAACATTAAGTGGAGCGAACACAAAGCAGTGAACTTACTTTGGTCGAACATACCACCCACACTTAAACAATGACTGTCCTAAAAACAGCAACATAAGACAAACAGCAGCAGCAGCAAGCCTTGCTGGACATAAGCCATTTTCTTTGTTTCTGTATAACAACTAAAAGGGATCCTTCCTACATGAAGCTGCTCTGCAGCAGAAAAAACAATAAGTCAGCCATTGGAAGCTTGAATTTCACACAAATCATTGTATTCTTATGTCCTCGATGACAACATATGGCCTCATTAATTGTCATAACTGTAAATCAGAGACTGTATCGTGAAAAAAATCCAAAAACCATCAGCACAGAGTAGAAAAGGTTTCAGGCCTATATATTAGTGAATACAGAGGATGTCATAGCTTCCTATGTACAGACATCAAATCACAGACTAGATCCAGAGCGTCATTTAAATCTTGGAAGAATAGAGAAACACACACTAATTGCATATTATTTGACATTAATACGGACAGCATATTCAAAAAGATCCAATAAATTTACTAATACTTTCTCCAGTGTTTTTATTGTAATCCCTTCAGTACAACAGGCTGTAAAATTTAACAATGTACTTGTCAAGTAAAGAATGCAAAAAAGGGGACGAACATAAGACTCATGAAAAACTCCCTTTAAAAATCAACACGTTATTGTGTACAACTAAAAAGTATCCAATATGGAATTGAGTACACAAAAGCCGTTCAATTAATTTTTTCACTTACATCGGCACACGCTATTATATATTCCCAGCTATTAATGCCACATAAGACTAATATTGTTGTGATTGTTTCTCCAAGCGCAGCACTGTTATGAAAGTATGGTGTTTGAATCCTGGCTGCGACAAAAAGGCCATCTGGAGTAAAAACTGGCCAAGACTATAGTGTAACTTGTTGCTGTGGTGACCCCTGTTGAAAGCCGCAGCCGAATCAAACATTCTTAGCCAGCGAGGTTACTGACAGAATATCAGTATCAATTAAGTTTCAAAAACATTTTTGGGTTTGTGTATGTAAATGTCATATAACCAAACCTTGTGTCAGTTTTGAGAAGCATAATTTTGCAAGCTGGTGTCAACAAGAAGCTGTGATGCTGTCACATGTATAAACCTCATCCTGGTGTCTGACTGCAAGTTGCCTCGGTCTCCAGGGATCCTGGATGCTGCCCCGTGTTTGCCCTCCATATAGAGAAAGAAAAGTCTTTAATCACCTCTGCTACACATCTTGATTACCAGGGGAAATGGACTGCAGCACAAACTGCACAGATGCAACTTCTGCCAAAGAGTCTGTAAAACAAACAATGGCAGCAATCAAAGTCCTGGAGAAAGTTTTTAGCCAATCGATGCGCCCCGCGACGACACTGTACCACAATGGCAGCAACTACTTCAGAACTGAGACTGGTATGGCTGCTTTCTTGAACCTAATGAGTGATATGACAGAGCCCCACTGTTAGTAATGGTTCCTCTACACAGCAGCATATAACTACTTTAAATGATCCAAGGAAAGGAGTCCCAGCCTGACACCAGTCATACTGGAAGACATGATAATAACATGTTTTCTATGTTATTATGGCTTGAAACAAACTGCCAGAGCAAATCAGTGAAGCATCTTCAGAGAGTTTTAATAAACAGCTTAAGACATAGTATTTAGAAACATTTTATTCTAGATGAATAGATTTAATACCATTGTGCGCTCTATATCTTGCTTTATATGGGCCTGAATTCTCAATCAGACCTCATCAAGCTATTCATTTTTTTTTCATGTTGCATCCCAACATATGAACCCCCAACTAAGATTGTAAAGTCCATACAATCAGACTATTTGATTAGGTGTAGAGGTTGTGATAAGTTGAGGGCAAATTCCTTTGTTTTCTGACTGTGGCACTACATACCAAACAACCGTCTGGATCAAGTAAAGATTTAAAGTACACTATTAATAGTACAAAAGGGAGGGAGTCATCTTTTCTCAGCAAAGAAAAAATTCAGCTTCCCCAATCTACAGATGAGCTAGAATATTGTGTACTGTCTTCAACTGTGCAAAGGTAACAACCGAACACACAAACATCTTTTTCACTTGCACACTGCTTCCACGTTGCGACGACGTGTGAGTCTCATTCCATCAACCGCAGTCACCAAGGTGGTCTTCACTAGAGTTAACACTGCTCACCGGTATGACGGCTGCTCACGAGGTCAACAACAAGCAGCAGGCACAGGAACTGCTGTGCGTTATCAACCTGACGAATCAAACTCTGAATGAGCTTTCCTGCCCGGTTTCATCAATGAGAGATGGAAAGTCTAAAATGTGCTCCGGCAAAACACAACAAAAAGCACTGATCCAAAGCATGTGGAGAATTGGTTGGGGATATTAGAGGCTGTCTCATAATCCTTGGCTGGCTTTTTATCAGATACAGATCAATGTAGATATTGACATGTTCCGTGTTGCTCCTTGTGCTCATAACCATAGGCTTCCACCCAGGTCATTACTGACACCACAGTCAAGGGAGAAGGCAGAAAAACAAGATGTTAATGTTAAAATATCAAGCATAACATTTTTCACTAATAGAAAAGCCTTTCAGAAAATCCAGTAAGTTAATCTCATAAAGAAGTAAAATGTATTTGTTTGTATTAGCACATCATTTACGGCTGTATTGTCCGGAGATAAAAACAAAAAAAAATTAGCTTCTCTTTTTCTGGATTAATGACATTTGTCACAAAACAATGTGATACTTAGGACGACTCAACTGTTTGATGATTGTACATCTAAAAAAAACTTGGATACGTTGGGCAAGTAATTTTTTTCTATGAATTAACTGCAGCATATTTAGATGAATCACACATAGGCCTTTTTTTTTTTAAATTTATTCAATATTCTTTTTAGCTCATAATTCACGAAACTGAAAAACACAGTACTATGTTTAAACGAGAGACCATAATAATAACAATTCGAGTCGTATTTTAATTCTTATGATCCACCTGTATTTTTGCTGTATTCATCCACTGTAGTGCCATTTGGTTCAAAACCAAATCTTAAAGCAGACAAATATGTTTTTTGAAAATTACTCAATTTTAAAAAGTTAGAGAGAACAAAGATCCCTGTGAATTCAAAAAGCCTTTGTACAATGTTAATTGTGTAATTCACTTAATTTTGAAGAATACAACTGGCTATTTCAGAAAAATACGGCTCCCTCCAAAAATATTTTGCCGCTAATAAACTGTCAATTCATTCTTTTTTTTTTCCTTTAGTGGGTACAATATTTTCTTGCAACCCGCAGATTTGCCCAGAAATAGTTCTATATTTAGCAACTATTTGAGTAAGTGTTACATATATGACTCGTGTGGAGCCAGCAGTTGCACAAATGCATTTCCTCTCTGATGAAGACACACAGCTCTTCTGCATGGCCATCGCAAAGGCAAACATCAACTCCTCCTGAACTGCTGCTGACACCCACATCAGCTCCTCCTCCAGCTCCTCCTCCCCCCCCCCCCCTCGCTCCATCCCACTCCTCCACCTCCTCACCTCTTCCTCCCTCCTCTTACATGTTGCTCAGTGCTCAGATCCACAGCATGAGGCTTACACCTATGTGGGAATTTCTGTTAATAGTGATTGAAGGCTGAATCTGCATGTTGATGAGGACGTCGGTGCTGCGTGTATTCAGACAGCTTGAAGTCTGCTAGGACACAAAAAGTCATTTAGTCTGTGCAGCCTTGAGATTCAAAAGCTGCTTCTTCTCTTTTCTTCTGCTGTGGAGTCGCTCATACTTTACAGAGAGAGTGAGAGACGGAGACTTGTCCTTGCTTTTTTTTTTCCAATTTCTCTGACTTTCAGCTCGCAAGTTCGCCGCTGCTGAAGAAGCAAACCTCTGATGAGACCTTCCTGGTGACCATCTTCACTGCCGAGAATGGGGAACTCTTTCCAGCAATTCGCTCTTTGGTGAAAAACGTCTGAACGGCTGCCTCGTCAGTTTGATCACCCGGACGCCGACTCTGAACAGCTGTTGCATTTCGCCATCTCGCCTCAGAAAGAAGCCGGAGTATTCAGAAAGTAGAGCGCACTACGACGTGGACCGACTTGCTGTCATCAAAGTGCCTCGTACTTAGCAACTGGTGAGGATGAGAGACGGTGTGATGACCTACCTGTATTTGACAAGTGTGTTTTTCACCTCGTTGGAGAGAAGAGCACAGAGGCAAGAGGAAAGAGTCAGCGGGAGCGAGGAAGGGAGGGGAACAGGGAGCCAGAGAAGGAAAGTGTGAGGCAGAAATGCTGTGAGGGAGAGGCAGAAAGCGAGGGAAAACCTACCGAGAAGA
>OMNM01034698.1:0-11900 GCA_900302745.1 Parablennius parvicornis | reverse complement strand
TCTCTGGGAAAATGTGACAAAATACTGGCCCTGATCGAGGATTTACCTGAGCGGTTTCCCTGACTGTCTCCACAGTTCTCTGAGTACTGAGACAACGCTGGAACCCGAAAGCAGGTCTTCCAGATGTTGCATTTTCTTCTTCTCCTGCCAATAATGAAAAATGTAATGGCCCCTTGGTCCAGTATAAAATCATGGATAAAGCAGCAGGATGATGGTTGCAGGCCTCATGTGAGAAAAAATACTTGGAAATTCACTTTATCTCGAAAAAAAACAAAACAAATTAAGGTGTTTGTTGCACATTGATCCAGCCGACTACTATAAATTAAATGCTAGTCACACTTAAAAAACAACTCTATAATTTTATAGTTTAAAAGTTGCACTTTACAAACAATTTTAGTACATTTTCCAGAGAGGTACATCAATATTTAAAATAAAGTTACAATGAGTAGAGTTATTGCTTTATAGCTTATCCCCATTGTAGTCCTTTCTGCAGGCAATAAAAATGGATTTAAGTCCGACAGCATCATGGATTTGAGTTTTTTTGTAAGTCCACACCCTCCGTGTTAATCGAATTGTTGCTCGAGACACCAGCGGGTTGTTTCACATTGCCGCTGGATGCTTTCTTCTTCGTGTGGACCTTCATGTGTCTCCTGAGGCCCGTCTGCCTGCGGAAGCTCTTCCCACAGAACGAACAGTCAAAAGGCTTCTCACCCGTGTGAATCCTCATGTGCATTTTCACGTTACGCTGGTGCCTGAAGCGCGTACCACACACATCACAGCTGAACGGCTTCTCTCCGGTGTGGATCCGGATGTGTCCCCTCAGTTCTCCCTGCCTGGTGAACCTAAATCCACAGATGTCACAAACAAACGGTTTCTCTCCTGTGTGCGCCCTAACGTGTCTCTGAAGATCGATCCGATGCATGAAGCTTTTCTCACAGAGGTCACATTCAAAAGGTTTCTCACCCGTGTGCACCCTAGTGTGTGCTTTCAGATTCCACTGATGCTCAAAGGTTTTACCACAAACATCACAACTGAAGGGCCTTCTTGCGGTGTACACCCAGGTGTGTCCCTTCACATCACCACTGTTTTTAGTCTCAGCAGCAGATTCTGACAAAGGTCCCTGCCATTCATCATCATCGTCCGTCTCAGAGGAGTCTGCATCCTTCCTATCAGTATTTAATGGTAAATGTCTCTTACGTTTGGCGTTACTGGCTCCGTCGCAGTTCTCTAAATGCTCTTCACTTTTTGTTTGTGCAGCTGAGCTGCTGGTTGGGGGCTCGCTTTGAGTCTGAGAGGACTCATCTTCCTCCTCCTCCAGCTCATCTTCACTCTTCACGATAACATGAAAGAGTGAAAACCTGCTGCGCTTGTCATCCTGCTCCTCTTCTTTATTGTCTGTGAGTCCCTGAAGTTCTTCATCCTCCTGTTTGATGTGGAGATCTTCTGTTTCCTCCTTAATGTGCGGGTCCTGCTGGTCTTCACTGTGGATCCATGGAGCTGTTGGTGAGGCCCTGCTGTCATCATCCCTGTCCATCTTCAATTCTGTGTCGTGTGACGGTATCTTTGGTGATGCTGGGGTTTCCATTTCTGCACCAATCACTGGTGGTCTAGGCGGCTGTGTTGATGTGGACTGTTTAGAAGCTGGCTGGTCCTCCAAGGCCTCTTCGTCAACACAGGCTGCTGCTCCTGGGAAGATGCCAGACGGTGGGTTCATGCCAAAGACGACTGTGTAAGGTGAATCCCCGATGGTGTCATATCGCTGCCTGTTCATGGCGAACATGATTCTTGGAAGCCAAGATGCCCAGGGGTAGTGGTCGCAAGTGTTGTCACTGCAGGCCTTCATCGCTGCAAGTTTCTGTTGAACGACTCGGTTCCCACGCTTGATGGGTCCTTGAGACTGAGGGTGAAGCTGTCTGCCATTGACGAAGGTCACGTTGCCTCCCCAAGAGTTGCACGAAGCCCTGATGAATTGCTTGACGAACTCCCTGCCATTGTTGCTGTGGAATATCTTTGGTGGTCCTAGGTAGGCCAAGACACGCTCTTCAATCATCTGGGCCACCTCCAACGCTGACTTCTGCTTCAGGGGAAACAGAATGTGAAACTTTGAAAAGTGGTCCATGAAATGGCCAATGTACTTGTAGTCTCCATCTGGACAGTGACACATGTCGATCAGGTCCACTTGCACTCGGACGAGGAAGCCGTCCTCAATGATGGGCCGGGGGGGAGGTCTGGTGACTTCAGGCTGCTTCAACCGGCATGTAGGGCAGTTGTTACAGTACTCCTGTACCAAACGGCGGAATATTCCAAAGTACTGGCGCTGAGCATACTGCAGTACCCTCTTGTACCCGCTGTGTTTCAGTTCCTGGGAGTGGATTTTGTGGATGGTGTTGACCACATTACCGGAGTGAAGGACACGCAGATACTGCGATTCACTGCCATCCTATTGAAACAAAAACAATAATACAATATAATGATGATGTAAAAGTAATTTCTATTTCCAGTTGTGGTGTAATATTTACCTTATTTCTGTTTTCATTGGGCACAACAAGAACCTGGCTAAGCCCAAGTTGTGGCAAATCCACGAGTTGAAACTCCCTCTTCTTCACCCAGTGTTTTAAGTATGGATCAACCCTCTCTTGTGGATGCCTCAGGTGTTGGATGATGGCGTTGTACCTCTCTTCTGAGAGCAAAGAGGTCCTGGGAGATGCTCCAAGTTCATCAGCAAGACATTGCACGCGTTGTTTAAAGACAAGTTCTTCCATGATAAGTATTTTTTCTTGGTTATGCTGCAGCAATAGTAGCAGCTAACAGTTGAAATCATCAGTATGCTAAAGATATTTTAGATTAATAAATTGCGCTGCGCGATCGATTGAATATTTGCGCTCATCAACCAGAAGCACTGCGCGATCGACCGATGACTGCGCGATCGGCCAATATGTGCGTTAATTAATGATTCATTATTTGCGCAGCGCGATCGGTACATCGCGCTCATCATTTTTTTAAAGCAGGAATCTGTGCAGACACCTATACGCTACGTCGCCAGTCACAGATATATAACCGCTTACTAACAGTAACAACGTATTGTTATTTCGTTATGACTGTTCGTTTGTTCAGGTTTTTCTTGTTATATTTTTTTAGTTGAGTATGAGTGTGTTTTAATAAAGATCGTTGCGTTTGTCATTGCGTTTAGCGCTCAATAAAGTAAAATGAAACAAGGGCTGCCCCAACAGATGCCTGTTTAAAACACGCCCTAATAAGCAGAATGGAAATGTTTACACAGCATCTAAAACAGGTAAAAAAAAATCATTGTAGTTCGCATGATTCAATATAAAGTAATACAATGCGACTACCAGGTCACATAGACCGGACCTGCAGCTGATTATAAATTTAAAAAAAATTAACGAGGTGGATTATCTTCTGAAGCCACCAGGGAGTGTGTATTCAGAAGAGAAATTGAAGATTAATAGTGTACCTCGTGGTTATAACATCAAACAAACCACAGGTGAGTGTTAATGTCAACTGTATTTACAGGAGAAAACAGCAAACTGTCAGCTTGTGAGGTTAAAAGTGAGAAACCAGCAGAGTAAATTCATGTTAGTATGCACTGATTCACACATGCATCATAGAGGCAGTAAACCCAGGCTGTGGGTTAAGTGACCTAGTGATCTCAGCCTCTCACATCGACCCAGTGGACATCTGATTGAGTCCATATGCTTGGCCAAGTACAGTCCAGCATGAATACACAGTGCAGGGAAACATTCAACAGGACTTCATTTTTATTTAGATTATCTTTGTGGTAGAAGAGCTCATCACATTTTGGCTCTGTTCAAGGATTTACCTGAACGGATTCCCCCGCGATCTCAACAGTCCCCAGTCCAGGTTGGTGTGCAGCATCTTCACAAAAAAGCAGGTTTAGTTGTCATAGCACATCACAGCAGCTTCTTTACTCATGGTGTCTGAAATGTGAAGTGCACGTAAAAAACAACACATGGTTTAAAATTTGCACTTTACACACCATTTTAATACATTATCCTCAGAAAAGTACATCAATATTTAAAATAAAGTCACAATGATTAGAGTTATTGCTTTATAGCTGATCTTCGTTGTAGTCCCTTCTGCAGGCAATAAAAATTGATTATAGACCAACAGCATCAGGGATTTGGGCTTCTTTGTAAGTCCACGTCCTCCGTGTTCATCGACTTGTTGATTGAGACAGCAGCGGGTTGTTTCACACCCCCGCTGGACGCTTTCTCCCCCGTGTGAACTCTCATGTGTCTCCTCAGGTCCACTTGCCTGGTGAAGCTCTTCCCACAGAAGTCACAGTCAAAAGGTTTTTCACCCGTGTGCACCCTGGTGTGTGTTTTCAGATTCCACTGATGCTGGAAGCTTTTACCACAAACATCACAACTGAAGGGCTTTTCCCCGGTGTGCACTCTGGTGTGTCTCTTCAGATCTCCAGGTATGGTGAATCCCTTACCACAGAAGTCACAAATAAAGGGTTTCTCTCCTGAGTGGAATCGACCACTGTTTTTAGTCTCAGTACCAGATTCTGATAAAGGTCCCTGCCATTCATCATCATCGTCCGTCTCAGAGGAGTCTACATCCTTCCTACCAGAATTCAATGGTAAATGTCTCTTATGTTCTGTGTTACTGGCTTCTTCGCAATCCTCTACATCCCCTCCAGTTTGAATCAGTGCAGCTGACTTGCTGGTAGGAGGCTTGCTTTGAGTCTGAGAGGACTCAGCTTTCTCCTCCTCCAGCTCATCTTCACTCTTAACGATAACATGAAAGAGTGAAAACCTGCTGCACTCCTCGTCCTGCTCCTCTTCCTCTTGATTGTCTGTGAGTCCATGAAGTTGTTCTCCCTCCTGGTTGATCTGAAGATCTTCTGGTTCCTCCTTTATGTGCAGGTTCTGCTGGTCTTGACTTTGGATCCATGGAGTCTCTTCTTTAACCACCAACAGTTGCTGAACATCTGCAGGCAAAAGTAAAACACATGTTCAATAATATGAACAGATGTTGCTTCAAGTAAATTAACTTTGAGTCTAAGCCTAATATTGTTTCATTAATCAGCCAAAAAAAAAAAAAATTGCTGAATCTGATCTTCAGCCTTCAAGTTTTCAGGATAAACCACATTCTGAAATGTCTCAATTGTCTTTTAAAATAAAAGCACATAAAAACACACAATGTGGCAATTTGTATTGGAAACAAATGTGGATATAAACAATAACCCCCCCTGTTAGAAGAATAAACTTTTTGGCTGTAGAAATGCAGAGTGAAACGTGTGAATATTGATGGAAATTCTCTCTGAATGACACCAGAGTCAGAACTTCCTACATGGATTTTTTTCAGATGATGGGAGCAGGAATTCTGTTTCTTAATGTCATATAAACAATACAAACTGGGAAGGCAGGGTTTTTAACCTGTATTGACTATAATAAGTAGAGTATGTCCCTCAATGTTATATAAATCTTCCCAACTTGGATGTCGGATTTTTATCAAGAATGTTCTTTTAATATACACATTTCTAACATGGAGGTTGGATTCTTGGGTACAACAAAATTTCCAGCTGCATGAGCTCACAGTACATGAATAGAATTACATGCTCTGTACAAAAGTCCAACAATACAACCTTATTATAGCACTATGTAAATATAATCCCCTGATTGATTACCTGAATAATAAGTTAAATGGCCACAACGTGAGATTTCAGTCATCCAGTCAAGCAGCAGCAGAATGAGCAGTTTGGTATCAGAGATGGAGATTTGGCAAAGTTTCAATGGGCGCAACCCACAGCCTCAGACAACAAAGAAATAATCCAGCTAATCCACGAAAGTCCTTCATTTTAATATCATGTGTGCTTATTCTGTTCTAGTCAAACCAGCTGAAAGTGAATACATTTAATTCAATGTGCATCTTACCAGCAGTTTGGGTTCTAATATTATCCTGCTGACGACAAACGCCCGAAGGTTTGATCTCCTGTTTTACGTCTAAATGCAGATTCTCGGTTTCGTGTTGTTGTAAATAATCCACTTCGTTCATAGTGTCTCCTTCTCCTCCTTCTTCTGGACTCAAGCGGGGAGATTTATATAGTTATTTATTTTTTTCTTTTTAATCAGGAATCTGCACGGGCACCTATAACCTCCTGTTCACGTTCTACATATATACTGTACATATATATATATTTTTTTTTAATGTAAAACGTTTTTTCCTTTCAACCAATAAGTATTGATATATTGGGAGACTGTTTTCCTTTTTAAAATTGAAATACTAAATTTAAAACGGGGAAAAAGGTTATAAACGCCGATTATTAATTCAGGGACATCTTGTGGTCAGTTTGACAAACTACAACATATTCATGCAAAACTCATGTGATTAACTTTCATAAAATGAAGGCATGCATTATATTAAACATTTTATGAATTCGTGCCTTTCAGGTTGAAAGCATGAAGATAATTCTCACGTGATTCCCATAAATCTCAGTTTTCTGTATTAAAGGGAGAATAGGCTTTTTCTCCGAAGTTCTCTTCTGAGTTGTTGAGTATATTTTACATTAAATCTGACAGATCCTGTTATAGATACATCAAAAATGCTTGTGACTTTTTGTAAATCAAGTTTGTTGGGTGTTTTTTCTAGTAATTTCATTATTTTACATCAACACCAGTCACTGCTTAGCCCTTTACATACTAATATTGAATAGTGTGCAATTTCAACATGGCTGAAGAAAAGAAGTGTTAATAAGAATAAAGCATACGTTAAGGTTAGCGCTAAGTCATAAAATAAAAAAGTACCCCAGTCAGATAGTTATTTTCTGTGTATGGAAATAGATGCTGAAGTGGGACTTCAAAAAAGTGAACTCACCTTGTAACTCTTCACCTCAAAAGTTCTCTGTAGATCCTCAGTGGATAAAGACCTGATCTCATCTCCCAAAGGGTCTCGAAGCAATTCCACATTTAAATATTGATTTCTGGAACAGAATCTTTGAAATCACAGGCTATTTGAAATAATAATGCATTGATTTAAAAATAAAAACAAAAAAAGCTTCAAGTCAGTGTCATAATTCTGGAATTTGTTCAGTATGTTCTCGATGACATAAAAAAGTTTTTTTCAAAAGTTGTGCGTGTGTCTGAAGAATAATGACAGGAGTCTTTTTCAGCAGTAAAATCACAATATTCTCAAAAGTAAAATAGTGTCTAACGACTACATAAAACTGAAAAGTAAAACAAATGCATTTCGTGTTTCATTGCCCTCTGGTGGCCATGTATGCAAACTGCAACACAAGCAATCACTGAAATTCGTGAATGGCATCTATATTTTAAATAAATAATTATATAATCAACTTGCATAGGATGATTTATATTCAGCAAACTATTCAGATAGTTTTTCAGTAGAATAAACTACAAAGTGGCAAAAGCATCAATATTAAAAAATAAATACAATGAAAGTACATGCATATAAAAAATGTTGGATATTCAGCACAATAGCGACAAAATGTACACATTGAGCTTGAAGGAGGCAAAAGTTAAAAGACGAAACACAAGCCATTTTTAATTTAAATGGACTCGCATATGTTTTTTAAGGTACGTTTTCCGGTTAAATGTCTTGGAACAAAGTCCACATTCGAATGGTTTCTCCCCCGTGTGCACTCTCATGTGTCTCTTCAGATTCACCCGCTGGGTGAAGCTCTTCCCGCAGAAGTCACAGTCAAAAGGCTTCTCACCCGTGTGCACCCTGGTGTGCGTTTTCAGATTACACTGGTGGCGAAAGCATTTACCGCAGATGTCACAGCTGAAGGGCTTCTCCCCGGTGTGCACCCTGGTGTGCCTCTTCAGGTCTCCCTGCACGGTGAACTTTTTCCCACAGAAATCACAAACGAAGGGCTTCTCTCCCGTGTGGACCCTCATGTGTGCCTTCAGGCTTCCCAGCTGGGTGAGCTGCTGTCCACAAACATCACATCCGAATAATTTACCTCCGTGTTGCTCTCCCATCTGTGGAGCCCGGCTGCTTTCAGATAAAGGCCTCTGCCACTCGTTTTCATCCTCAACGCTGACTTCGGTCTCAGCAGAGTCTGAATCTTTTCCAGCAGTGTTTGACTTGGAATTTCTGCGAGGGCGCATGTTCTTGACTCCTTTGCAGTCGTCTACGTCACGTCCTGTTTTCATCCATTCAGCTGAGCTGCTGGTTGCAGCCTCCGCTCGAGACTTAAGTACTTCCTCATCATCCTCACTCTTTATAATAACACGGATGACTGACAGCCTGCTGATATCCTCCTCCTCATCCTCCTCATCTTCATCCTCCTCCTTCAGATCATGAATCTGCTCTTGCCCCTGAATGATCTCAGGTTCTTCTGGCTCCTCCTTAATGTCTACATGCCCCTGGTTCTGACAGGGTTTCCAGGAAGCCTCTTCTTTGATCACAACACCTGCACACAACATACATGTACGGAGATCATGAACGGACATTGTTAAGTCTGAATGTTGTCAGGTCGGTTCATCAACATGTGAACAAGCTGATTTCAGAGCATTCAAGCGTGGACCATGACTCAAAAGGGGCTCTGCTCCCTGAAGAAGTCACATTTTTTAGAAATATTTGCAGTTACGGTAAATGCATTTTGAGCCTCCTTCAGTTTTTATTGTTCTTATTTTGTTCCATTTTTCACATCATATGTCCCCAAATTTTAAAGGCTGCTTTTTGTTGTTGATGAGTTTTTTGTTTTCTTTTGAAAACATTTTTAATTTACAAAATATATATTGCACTGTAACATTGCTTTATATTTTTCTGTTAGGCATTAGGCAGGCGTCACAAAATGCAACATAATATATTTAGAATACCTACAACACAAAAACATAGGACAGGAAGAAGCTAGATTAAACAAATTGACATAAGATTAAGTGAAAAGGGAAGGCTAAAGTCTACTATGGTGCAAAGTTTTGCAGCACCTTTTTTCTCCAGACATTTCAAAGTTGGAGAAATAGTGACAAAAATAAGCCTTATAAAAAGTGCTAAAGTTTTGTGTTTTTTTCTATATGTAGAATTTTCCAGTAAGTAAAATCATGTTAATTGCCAGATCAAGAATACATTTTTTTTTGCATTTATAAAAAATTTACAAAATACAAGTCCACCCAAAAAGAATCACTGTATTTACAGTCAAAAAATAGATTTGTCAATCTAATATCTTTGTCAAGAAAATAATAACTGTTTCAATCGAGATTTAATCTACATCTCAAAAATTCAGCAGAATATAGATTATTAAGTGAACTTCCTTCGCTGTCGGGGCTGCAGAAAACTTGACAAAATAACTTTTCAGCATCTTTTTTAGTAAAGGATTGTACAATTGAGACTGTTTGATGAAGATGGAGAAAGCTCTTGTCTTATTGTGCAGTTTTAAATTAAAATTGATATTTTGACGGTCGAGGGAAGTGATGGGTTTCCATTATTTAGAAGTAAATCCATTTTTTTATTTGTTAAATTTAGAACAGAAACTGAAGGACATAATGTTACCATTATTATCCAACATATAGAACACAGACACCAAATCTTGACCCGAGTTTGAACTTTGAAGTTGAACTACATAGAAAGTCCCAGTGTGCGCTCCTATAAACCGTCCGGATGCCACACTGCGATGTTTTAGTTCCGCTATAATACCATTGTATTAGCCGATGTTACTTTTTAAATCTTCGCATGATTTAAAAAAAAAAACAAAGTTACCTTAAATAAATATCCAATGACTCATCTTAAATCAAAACATAACATTAAGCAGAATTAGCAACAATAACAGCGTCCTTCACCAAAAATCGCCCGGGTAGCACAAAGTCGGTCATTTTATTTTGTAAAGATAATTCTTTTAAAGATCGATAGAACAGAATATTATCACCGTGTGAGGGATCAAACTATTGTTTCATTTGTTTAAGCAGCGTTTGTGTGTGGATGTTGCATTTCTACAGTTTATTTAATCGTAATAGCCGCCCACACACGATTATTAAGCTTCGCTTTTTTTTAATCCTCCAGTAGGCATCAAATATCTTCTTTTTCTCTTACCATCAGTTTGGTTTGAAGCATCATCCTGCAGCTGACAGACACCGCGGCGTTTAATCTCCTGTTTCACCTCCAAATGCAGATTTTCAGACGAGTGTTGTTGAAGGTAATTCACTTCATTCATGGCGTCCGCACTTCTTTCATAAAAGGAATGACTGCGAGCCGTTGAAGAGGATCCGGGGATGATTAAAACCTCGACCGATTACGAATCATAATCTGTGTGTGTCTCTGTTCTTTCATCTTAATCTCAGTCTGTCATTTCATATGTGGGAGGAAGGACTCCTCCGGAACCCTTCATCATCTTTTTCGTCAGGGATCTGCACGGACACCTAAAGTCTCTGTCAGTGGTTTAAACACAAAATGTAAGTGAAAATAATAAAATATTAATGAATGAAAAGTAACATAAAATGAAATTTAAAAAAGAATAATGAAATAAGGAATAAAAAATAAATCCAAATAAAAAAGTACAATTTAAAATGGAATTTAAGTTACAAAAAAAAAATGGTGTGGTGTGTTTCACCAAACCTCCAAACTATCTTCAGTTATTTTCTTTAAAGATCCAGAATCTAAAAAAGGTTCCTGTCATACTTCATTATTTCTTTCTGATGAGTTTGATTCCTTTCCACCTGTGTTTTATAGTAAATTCTCTTCCACACCCCGTCCTGTTTTCAGTTGATTATTTCAGCTGCTGTTCAGATGAAACTGTGATGATTCAGCGTTGTCCTCCCCATCGTTCCTCTTCACCAGAACACTAATGAGAGGAAACCTGCTGATTATCTCCTCACCCGACTCCTCCTTAGTCCATTAAGTTGTTCTCACTTCTGACTAATCTAGAAATATTCTGGCTCCTCTTTTTTTATGCAACTTTGTTTGTTGAAGGTTTCTGGTTCATCTTTTATGTGCAGCCCCTGTTGTTTCTTGCTACGGATCCGAGGAGCCTTTTCTATAATCACTAGCAGCTGCTGGGCGTTTGCAGACAGACTGAAATGTAAACCACGTACGTAACCACTATCATTATGCAGGTTGATTACTGAGAACTTGGTGGATTTGAGAAGCCAAATAAATCTGTTGCATCAAAACTATGTGTGTCTACTTGTTGCTACAAGGGAATTGAAACACATTTACATCAGCAATAAAGAATCTTCTTTTCACAAACATTTACTGTGAAGCACAAAAAATTTATTTTAAGTTTAGATGCTTTGACTCGATGATAGAATTTCCACCAAACTACAAATCAATTTGTATTAATAGAACACTTTTCATACATTGGAATGTAGCATAAACTAAAGGCACTTCCTCTTCATCCACAGTCCTGTCCACCCATCCCTCACAACCCCTACTTCCTTTCATTCACCCAAATGTGATGAAAAATACAGCTTAGCCTAGAGAACCAGAGAGGAAACAGTGTTAAATCAAATGGAGCAATCAGCACTGGGGGAGGGCTGTCATCCAGGACCACAAACAAATCACTATGTTGCCTCCAGAAGACATCGTCTGGCTCTCCCACCTCACCAACATCTCCTTCTGGTTCTCTTCAGCACACATGTGCTGCTTAGCTGAGAAATAGAAAGTGTGAGATACTATTTTTAAGAGACCATCTCCAACATCTGGGATTTTACATTTAAAATGATATTCCGAAGTCAGAGCATGTTTAAGTTACAAGGAAAGAAACCAACGACTGAGCCTTGTAGCCTGAAAAACAAAACTGATTTGAACTCATCCTGATGGGAAAATGACATCAGCATTACATGGAAGTCTTGACTGAGGTTATAAAACTCAAACTGAGTGGTGGAAGAAGAGAAGAAGAGTAAACCAAATATGTGAAAGCAACAACAATCAAATATTTAGAAAACATGATTCTTTAA
>OMNM01034694.1:0-13964 GCA_900302745.1 Parablennius parvicornis | reverse complement strand
AACTGAAAATACAAGCTCAAAGACAAAACAGGGGCTCATCAAATTAAAAAATCATGCAAACGTGCATCAGTGGCAGATGTGGCTTGACTACAGCTGTGGTTGAACCCTTTATTGAACAAGTGATCAGATTTGTGCATTTGTCCCATTTCTATCAAACTCAAAGTTATGCATTGAGAACATTGACTGTTGCTGATATGTTTTGTCCCCCTGCTCTGGCAAAGCATCTTTTTCCGCCCATCAGTTCAAATGATTGATGCATTTAACTTGAAAACAAGGTTAGTTTACAACGGCATGCATCACCATGCAACGGCATTTATCACCTGAATGAAAGGCAGTGTGCAGCTGAACATGACACATCGACACATTTTTTAACCATTCTTCAAATAAATGCCACATCTATCTCCCTGAACAAGTTAGGAGTCCCTTTGAAAATGGTCTATTGTGCAAATTACATCAAATAGAAATGTTTATTACCTTTGTGAATGAAAGTTGGGGCAAAGGTTGTGTTTTTGTCAGCGAGTATTCATTCATTAGTTTATATTTCACCAACTTTTCACAAAAAATTCTTAACCGAATTGCATGAAATCTTCAGGAATGATTTGTCATCATCCAACTACCAATCCATTAGATTGTGGGATTGAACAGGTCCTGGAGAAGTAAGACGTTTACTCCGCTGTGGAGACACTGCTAACTCCGCTCTGGACCTCGCAGCTAATATCTCGGTTTGGAAAGTATCCAGAAACACCGGTGTCAGCGCTTTGACTCAGGAAGTGGTTTATCTGTGTTTTGCACAGGGATGTTGCTATCTGACAGGCTAGTTAGCATCGATATGAACTAATGGCTAACATGCTATCGATGCTAACTCAGTTCCACAAACAAATGCGGCGTTGGCGAAGGTCTGCCGGGAGAACGTTCTACGTTTCATATAATTTTAGGAAAGTGGCAGAGACTCACTGCAGAGGGGCTGAAAAGACAACAGGGATCAACTGAATCTGATGTGCCGACTGTAACAAACACGTTGTTTTATGTTCTACATGTTGAAACAACACGATCCTTTCAAACTGAGCAATGGACAGATTATTGATGTCATTTGTATTTACTGTTGACACTGTCACTATTTTACAGCGAGATCATTCACAGCTGGTGAGTCACAGCTGGTATGGCTCTTTAAGCCAATGTCCGCAGAAATGTGTATCTTCCTGACTTTCTTGCGTTTCTACACACAACAGAAGCAAGTATTTCACAGAAAAGAGGAAGACACGGGGAGTGTGATTAAGCAAGAGGGGATGCAAGTATCCCAGCTGCCTTCGGAGGAAAAAGGAGGGAGGCCAGCAGAAAGTTCCTGGAATACCTGGGGGTCAGGTAACAAACACACAGACAGGGAAGGGAGGGAACAAGACAGACGGATGGAAAAACGAGTGGGACGGACAAGAAGAGAAGGTATAACACACACAAGCCGCCCTGCGTCTCTGCTTCATGTTGTGAAACCCAATGCTCTGCCCACACGTTTTCCCCTCACTCACACATGACAGCCTGGGTAAATGTGTATGGCAACCTCTTCCTGTTAACTGAAGCCTGTACGCAGAAAAAACATGTGACAGGTACGCATAAATACAAGCCTCGAGGAAATTTGCATGTACATCCAACGCACCTGGCAAAACCCCACCGACACACACTTGCATTCCACACATATTTCTGCAGCCAAAGTAAATGAAGAGAGAAAGAGAGCAAGCCGGGTAGATAGGCAGATAAAAATGGAAATACGCAAGTATGCTTTGACGTTGGAGGGATTAGTGTGGTTTACTCTAAAGCATTCCAGGGGCTCTTAAGATTATCAATCTGCTTCCTTCCTCTCTCCTGTGTGTTTTTTTTTTTTTTTTTTTTTTTTACATAATTCTTGAACAGTTTCTTAGAAAATCTCACAGGAGCAATTCATGAGAGCAACTTCATCGTCTGCCACAGGACAAGAGCCAAAACCAGCACTATGATGAATGTAGGCTAAAGGTTGCAACAGCAGGAAAGAAAGCTGGAGTTCAGCGCTGGAGTAAACTGTAATATATAGTTTAATCTCCCGTCCTACACATCTGGGTCTCCTAGACACTAAAGCGTAGATCTTTGTGTCAGTCATCCCTAATGGTTCTGTGGGTTTGTGCAAGATCTGTATTCATCAACTGTGTCCTCTTACCCACAAAGCCGTCCCGTCCAACCAACTTCAAAGCCAGCTTGTCTGCCAAGACTGAGGAGTTGCCATGGGCAATGTTGGCGAAGGGCCCGGCGTGGACAAACACCGGCGTACCCTGCAACAATTAGAGGGGCACACAAACATACAGGGGCTGTTTAGAAAGCAGCGTAAGCCACAGCAACTCATCGGACCAAGTTTAAACAATGATTAAACACTCCTTTTAGACTAAATTCAACATCTTTGAGTCAAGTTTCCAGGATAAATATCAGAGTGTAGATACGCTTGGCTGGTAGTAGCTTTGTCTAAGCAGTAGGCACGAGTTAAGAGGTACTTGAGTGACATCCCGGCCTGACTGTGGGCCAGGCTCTCCTCCTGTGGTGACTTGGATTACTCCCCCCATTCTACAAACACACACAAACTTAAAGCAACACTTCAAATTAAAAACTTTTAAATTTTCTGCCTCGTTTAAAACAACTAGCTGAGTACAGTCAACTCAAAAGGCAAGAAAATACAAAAAACATTCCCCAGTCAACAAATATCCTGATTATCAATTCAATTCAGGAAGTAGATGCAAATTTTATACTTGTGTGTCTTTCAAGGCATTATCATAGAGTGATGAAGAGGTCTTTTTTGAACAATTTACAAAATAATAGTTCTGTGCTGCATAATTCAGACCTTGTTTGCAACGTGCTTATCCAAGGACAGGCGTGAGAGAATAGCTAACAGAGGATCAACACTTCAAGATTGAAATCCTTTTGGTGCACTTGAGACTTTGTAAAAAAGGCAATTTAGTTAAAAAATGGGTCAAGAAAAAAAAAAAAACTGGTTAAAGCCTGCTGACCTATTGTTACACTGAATGTGAATTGCTTGAGAGAGGAAAAAGGAAGGATGGGAAGGCCTCGTATGATTTTCTAAGCTTTTGTTTGCATACCTCTCCCTCTGCCTGCATAAACAGCCTCCCCTCTGAGGAGTAAATCAGCTATTTAACAAGCATCTGAGAAAAAGCACCCACTGGCTGCGCAAACTAGATTAAACTAGAGCCACTTTTACTGCATCGGGAACATAAGAACAGAGTGGAAAACAAAAAGAGATGTAAAAAAAAAAAGTGAGGAATTGGATTGTTGACAAAAAACAAATCCTATGATCGATAACTCCAAAACAATTAGATAGGAAGTCTGTGCACGTCAAACATTTAATGGATCTCCATGTGCGTTTCTAACCCTTGAACTTCACTTAACACAGTTCATGGTTTGTGCTCTTTCCACATCTGTGAGCGAGACCTCAAGAGACACATCTGCCATAACACCGTTATGAAAATGGAAATGAATTGAAAGTCCAATGTGTTACACCTCTACAGCTGGAGAAAAAGAGGATTATGAAGGAAACAGGAAGATGGAGATCATGACCATGTTTCCTATTGCTGAGCCTCTTTTAATATTCCAATCAAACCAAATGGAGTACACCAGTTTTATTAAAAAACAAACTCGTTCATTTTAAAAATGATTCAAACCTCAGATGTTTCACTCACAGATTGGGCCACAACTTAGAACCATTGATTCTTTTGTAATTAGTTGGCTTCTTGGAGTTACAGTAATGTAAAAATGTAAATACTTGACTTTTTCAAGTTTTACTTGACCAACCGATCAACCGAACAATACAATCAGTTTCTGATCATGAGAATTGATTAAAGGCTAAAATCAATTACTTAAAATATGATAACTACTGGAGTCTTTGTTGATCAAATACTCAATGACTATCTGGAGACTTTTACATCTGACTTTGATCCCATGTATAGCTGTCTCTCAGGAAAGATGGATGTGGTCTTTCTGTGAGACTCCACGTAGACAGGATGTTTGAAAAACTCAAAGAATGACTGAGGTCTGCTTAAAAGACACGTACACATGAAGTGGGCTGAAAACAACCCCTTTTTTCTACACTACTATGGGTCCTCGGAGCCCTGCCCCATCTGAAACAACAAAGAAATGCAAGCTGCAACACAAACGCCGGCTTTCATATGCCAGCTCCATTTTCACCAGAGTGTCTGGATTCACCACAATCGCGAGTGGAGAGGGCACAAAGGCCACGGGTGGTCAGAGCTCGCCGGAAAATTCTCATGGAGTGCTGAGGCCCACTCTGGCCCTGATACCAGTTCCCTCACCAGAATCACAGGAAACCCACAGAGGAAACTGTTTCACACAACAGATCTGCAATGTTTCCTCCCCCCCAAAAAAACGAAAAGAAAAAAAAAAATCTTAAAAGAAGCATCACGGGTGACATTCTGCTCACTGTGAATTCGAATTAGTGAAATCCCCCCAAAAAAAGCTTTTAAAATTTGGGAAACTTGAAAAAATTGGCTTTATGTGATTACAGCATGGAATGAATTTATTAATGTCAAACACAAAGCTTTTATTTCAACGCGCAGACTCAAAAACTTTTACTCAAAATTTACTCGGCAAACATCTATTTCATTTTAATTTTCTTTTTCTTTGTAAAATCTACTGCTGAACATAAAGCATTTAACAATTGAAGTTTAGTCGAGTCTCGTGTTCTCCGCTGTATATGTTTGTTTGTGTTGTAGTAACAACACTGACGCGTGTGATCGCATATTTTAAAATCCTAATGAAAGCCAGAGATTGTGAGTGGTACAGCTCTGAGATAAGTACTTCAGCACAGGTTTAAACTGCAGTTGAGATGTAGTGCCACAGGATGAAAAAAAAAAGACTATAATCTTTTCTGAAACGGTCTCAGTGGAACAGACCATCGCTTAATTTTCTTCCCTCCTCAGAGGTCCCGCAAGGGATTCATCAGGTCCAGCTCTGCCCAGAAGGATGATGACTATTTAAGTGGGGTTATACCAGTGTCTCACCTCAAGGGTCTGCATCAGTGTGGGCTTGATGGCATCTTTCATTAACACCGCCAGAGCTCCGCTCACCCCCTGTCAAAGGGGAAGAAAGAAAAATGAAGTGAGGGTTGGTTTGAAAACAGAACAGTTCATCAGAACCTTGGTAGGACATAAAAAATAGTGGCTCGGGAGTTCAATGTTGTAGATGATAAATGACACTGGGGTTCATTTCTAAGGATGATCTTTATGTCTTGTTGCTGCAAGTGTTTAAAGCATGCTTCACCAAACACGCCTCGTCAGCAGCGGGAGCACATGCACTCATACAACACAACTCCATCGAGGTAGTGTTGATGGGTGGTAATGTTATTGCAAATCAGAGAAGACAAATGTAACATTATAGGGGGTCCACCTCTACAGTTGTGAAATTGTACATTTTTATGCAGGAAATCAGAGCCAGCTGATCCTACAATGGAACCTGGGGAGTGGGGGAAAAAATGCTACTCTGATCTTAATTACAAGGTTAAAACCCAGATTTTACATGTTTTCCTAAAAAGAGGCTTTACATAAGTATGTACGAAAATTAAAACAACTAAAAACAGAACTTAAAACAAACAAAAAAAAAAAAACGTGTTGATAGTTGTGTAGCTTGATTGACACCACTGTAATCTGAAGAATATGAGCACATGAATCAATGTTGTCTTATATTCGGACCAATACAGCACACACTAATGAGTGCTGCCTTCATATCGCAACCACAAACGATGCAAGTTAAAAGCTCCCAGAGTCTGTGAATGAAAAGACAACACAGTAACACCCACCAGGTCTTCTGCAGTGACCGGCTGTCCGGAGCGGCTGGTGCCCACCACCATGCGCGCCAGCCTGTTTTTCATGTCCTCCAGACTGTCTGCCAAAGCCAGGATGGCCATGATCTCACTGGCCACCGCGATGTCAAACCCAGTCTAAGGTGGCAGAAGAAGAAAGTCATTTACATGAAGAACGCTGTAAGTTTTTACGAAGTGCTCACTGGATTTGTGCACACTTTATACATCACGTTTACTAAACCTTTAGAGAACTATGTAGAAGTCTATCCGATGCCTCATCCCTTTAAATGCAATAATTTGAATTCACATGTAGAAATAATCTTGAACAAATGAAAAGTCTCTGTAGACTGTAGACAATTTCAATCAGTTTATTTGAAATGACACAAGTAAAGGACAGCTTCACAGTAAAAAGTGTGTGTCGTCTCCATTCAACCACGCGAAAAAAAGGAAAAGGAGCATAACCTAAACCACATCAATCCCACCAAGGCACACAAGATTTGTATTCCCACTCCAATGATAATACCCTGAGGGGCTATAGTGTGTCAAGCACTGGCGAAAGGTGGAGGGCAGAGGAATGAAGTGGAAACAGAATGGATGAACTGATAGGCGGTAAATATAAGCATATGCTGAACCAGCTCAGAGGCTTTTCCAGGTGTGTGTGTGTGTGTGTGTCATTTTCTCCTTTTCTAAACATTTGCGTTCACTTAAGCCAGCTTGCTTCCCACTGACGTGAAGGGTTTATTTACAAATTTCATTGAGCTGTCATTACCACAGATGTATGGGAGAACTACATCTGGGTCGTATCATGGACAGACGAGGGTGGGGACAGGAGTGCATCTGTGGATGTGCATGAGAAAGTATCAAGAGCCACCTCAATGATAAAATGAATTCCTTGCCAATGACACCTACAACGGCTGCAATATATTCCCATACTATATTTCACCATTTTGCAAGTAAATTACATGTTAGATAATTTTACAATGTGATGTAATTTATTCATAGCCCTAGATAGAATCTGTTTCTTGTTTTTGTAAAAATAAACAAACCTGAGCCAGTTGATGAAGTTGTATTTTTCTAAGGAATCAGGATTGTAAAGTAATGAGTGCTGCAGTGCTTACCTCTCTGATCTGGCCCTTCTCAGTGTTCGCCTGTCCTATCGTGATCTTCCTCAAGAAACGGTCGTTTGTATCCACAACTGAAACAAACAATGAAACAACACTCCAGCGTTCAGAGGAAATCCATAATCAAGCAGCATGAAAAGTGCCAGAACATCAATGACAGTTATGACACGCACAGTGTAACCTGAACACCTCAACCACACTGAAGATTTATGTCTTTAGAGCCTCAAGCTGACAGACTGTAAAATCAATGTCTACACGTGGTAATAAACACAAACGCCTGTCTACACACTTACACACACATGAAGAGAACCTCTAATCTTTGTTGTGTAAAGGTGCTGACACCTTATCGAGCCTAACCTGTGATGGATTTACTTCTTTTGAGGGTCTTTGTTCAGCACATTGCCTAATGTCTAAAAAAAAAAAAATGCAGCCAAAAACTGGTGGCTTTGTGGCTGCAAGAAGAAGCTGGAATACTCTATTGCTTCTGCAATTCTACAGTAGGCTGATGTAATTAAAAAAAAAGGAGGTAATAAGATGGTTTGCTCATGAAAACACAAACCAGACTCACTCCGCCAAACCCACATAACATAGGGCGGTCAATGTGTTTTTAATCTGCAGGATTCGTCTCTTAAGAATGCCCTTTGGAGCCACTGGAGTAAATACCACATCAGTCATAGCAGCACCCAGCTGCTTGTTCTCACCGACAACTTTAAACCAACATGGCTACCGCCGAGGCTGATTTTCCCACGACTGTCATACTTTGTCTTATCTTGTGACTGACGACTGCTACAGATAATTTAGTAAAAACTAATTTCAGACATGTGAAAAAAGTTTCATAATGGCATGCAACATCCCCCTGGAATGGATTTGTAGGCTGTTTCATTATATTTGATGGCAATTAGATTATTGTGATAGTCATGATGTCCTATGGCTTGCAAATGATGCAACTGAAAACCTTACCCTCAGTATAAAAACTCCAAATGTATCAGGAAATGCTTATTTTATTTTTTTTGTGACAAATTGTTATGCGTTTATACACCTGAGGGCAAAAAAGTTGTTATAATTGATTTCTCTGTTAACATTGATATGAATTGTAACAATTTATTAAGATTCATTCCGTCTTTTTCAGCTGAGCTAAGTGAAACAATAGCATAGAAAACAATGTATCAATAGATACCTCTCTGCCAGGTGATCTTCGTCGGGTCAAGATCAAGACGTACAAAGTCTCTTATTTCTTGTGGGGTGAGGGTTTCCGGATCCATTTTATTGACGCCAAGACGCTGAAAACAAACAGGGTGAAGATCGTGGGAGTTGAAGAAAGTTACGTTCATACAATTGCAGCCGTGCCTTTGCTTTGGCAGTACTAGATATACGATTCATATTTCAGTTTACACTGAAGAACACATTTCATCCTACGCCTGTGAAGAAACATCCAGACTAAATGACTACAAGATGATCAACTCGCTGCCAGGTTCATAAAGGTTCAGAGGGAGTACTCAGCTTACTGACAACTCTTTATCTTTCGCTCTGTCCATTAAATCCAATAAATATTTTATAGCCCTTTTAACTACTAATCCCAGAAACTGTCATACATAAGGGCAAACACTAACTTGACTGATGTTGAAACTTTCTCCAGTCTCTGACACGATGTATTTATTTTGAAATTAATACATTGAGGTAGTATTCAGAAATATCACAGAATTACATAACAGATAGGGGTTTCACTGGATACAAGCAGAAATTTGGAAGAGTCCATGGAAGATGACCTATAAGACAGGGTGCCTGAGGCCCCCTACTGGACATTGGAGGCATGTGACAGTGCAATAGTTTCACAGTGTGGAAGGATGAGCGGCCAACTCTTGCACATCTGGCTGAATGCTAGATTAGTGATATTTTTCAAATTGTAAATATATATTCGTAAGAGGTTGTTGGAATTAATTTATAATAGCTCACATTTTGAAAATGACCACTGCAATAGCACGTATAAGTATTCCACATAGTGTTTGTTGCAAACTGTTGCCAGTGACTCTGGCACTGCAGTGTTCAGACTTACACAAAGCCTGGAGATCTGGATGGGCGAGAACTTTCTGACTCCATTGACTGAGGGGACTAGCCTATTGAACAGTGCCTTGGAGGTAGAAGAGACAGCAGTTAATATACTCATGCAAGTAAAAAGCAACCACTTGATTTTTATCAGTAACTGCTGCTGTGTGACGTCCCCACGTTCACCTTGTCGGACTGTGTGGCCTCATGGAGCATCCTGGCATCAATTGCTGCAGCAACCAAGTTATTGGCTGCTGTGATGGCATGAATGTCACCAGTTAAATGAAGGTTGAACTGAAGAAGAAAAAAGAAAAAGGAATTATACAAGACATTGATATACGGGACATATATTGCGGTTCTGAGTGGCCAAACTGGACATAAAACCTCCAGCTATAGAGGTTACAAGGCTGCAGCCTGAATTTGGTATTCCATAATAGACGAGGGTTCAAATAAACTTGCCATGATTTAGATTTTGTCCCCTAAGGCATGAAAAATATTATGACACATTTCCTCTCTGTTTGACATCAGCGATTTAGATTAAAGGAAACATAACATGTCGTTCTGTTTTACATGCGCTGAGAGAAGAATGGGTGGAAAAGCACCTGACTGCATTGAAAAAAAAAAAAAAAGAGACTCCCTTTATCTAATATCGTAGCCCTCCTTCCCCTGTGTACAGACGGTGCCTGTGGTCACAGCACAAGGGGTCGTGAATGTGTTTTCATGTGTCTTTGTGTACAAAAGTAGTGTGAGACCATGGACGCTTCAAGTCTTTGAAGCCGGCACGACTCCTGCCAGAGAGCGCTGCGAGTCTGTCTGCGGGTCTTACCTCCTCCATGGGAATGACCTGGGCATATCCCCCTCCTGCAGCTCCCCCTAGGCACAAAGAAGAAGCAACACAGTCAGAGGCAGACAACGGGACAGGGATACACAAAGGAGCAGTGCTGAGTGCTGCACTCTAAATGAACTACTCCGCCCCACATCAAAATGTGGCAGCCTATGAAACGCTCGCCTCATATGGACAAAGATAAGATTATGACATGCTAACTTTATATATTCGTAATATTCCAAATATCCAGGGGTTTGGAATTCTTGTCTTTTACACTGCATATTTTTAATAGAGGAAAAACTAGAAAATATTTCAGCATTTAATGTAGGCACATATTTCCTTAATGTTTAACAGCTGAGCATATGCCATGAATGAAGACTGAACTCGTAATTTTTTTAGATGATGGCATTTTCACAAAGAAGCACTTTGAAAAGAACAATCCCTGTTTAAACAAAGAAACAAGTAAACAAACTGTGTGTTGGAAAAACTATTGTTATAATGAGTGATTACCATTTGTATGATGGTACTACAAAACATAAAAGGACAAACGTAGCATTCAGGGCTGACCTTTAACCCCAAAGGTGGGTCCCTGCGATGGCTGTCGGAGACAGGCGAAGGAATTGAGCTTCAGGTGGGCAGACAGCGCCTGGACGAGGCCGACTGTTACAGTACTTTTACCTTCACCCAGTGGGGTAGGAGTTATACTAGACAGAAAACGCAAAAACATTATTGATGTTCATGGTTGTTGTTGCCTGAATCTATGTGGAATAATGTCATAATCACATCTACTGGGTACTTTAACAGAGACAAGCACATAGTTATTTACTATTTAATGACAAGCAGAGTTCAGCCACTCACTCACTGATCCCACTTACCCAGCAACCAATATATATTTCCCATCGGGCTGTGAGCGGAGGCGCTCTAACAGGGACAGACGGACTTTGGCTTTGCTCCTGCCATAAGCTTCAAGCTCTTCTGGAAGCAAACCGATTTCCATAGCCAACTGATCCACTGGTTTGGCTACCTGAGCTCTGGATATCGCGATGTCACTGAAAAGTCGAAGAAAACTTCAGTAGTAATACAATACGTCCATCCATCTTATTCGGGGTTGCAGGGTGCAGAAGCTGAATTAAGCTGATACTTGAACAGGTGTACTTGCTATAAACAAAACCAATAGAGGGATATAATGTTAAAATTCCCATATCACTGGGAATAGAGTGGTGTATACCTTGGTACGGGAGTCAGAGGCTGTAGTTTGAGGGTGCGCAGTCGCCAAGGTCTGTACTGCTGATCCTGAAGCCAATGACTGCAACTACGCACCACGTTCTAATAAACAAACACAAAAAGTGGAGAGAATAAGCTGAAGAATGTTTGGAAAGCAAAAACACTGTTGTAAGCAAAGGAACACACCTGTGATCTGTAAGCCGCTGTGAGGTATCCCAACCGGGACTTTGAGGACGAGCCAATACAATCATCATCTGGAATGAGTCCAAAGTAAATTATTGCAACAAATGTATTTACAAAAGATAGGCTTTCATTGAGTCCAGACAGATACCCCTACAAGGACAATAACATTTGATTGAGGCCACCTATGTAGTAAAGCATAAAGCTATAAGGAATAACTGCTGAAAAATCAATAACAGATATTCATGTGAACATATTGTCAAGAGTTGAGGAATTCTTGTACATAGCCAGTCAGTGATCTATATTGTTCACGAATTCACAGGAAATGTCACCAAACAAGCTTATGAGCACATTTTCCAGCTCAAGTACATTTGTGACAGCAATGTTTAAAGTAAGAGTCATGATATGTGATGTAGTGTCATGTCTTTCTTTTCCCATGCAGATGTACTGGGTTTATCCTGACCTGACTCCAGGGTCGGCTCACAGTAAATTACAGCAGCTCCTGGTCTCAACCAGGTGGAAGGAATGTCCATGTTTGCTGAATCTAACATGACAACAGCATCAGCCTGCATCACCTGGACAATAGAAACGACGGGAGAAAACTGAGCACGAAGAATTTTACAAAGTCGGACTGAGAAACTCAAAGGACGTGAAAAATAAACTGTGATAATGAAGGAGTGCATGAGAGGAATAAATATTTGTTAACAAAAAGGAATCTAAATGAAATTTAAATCTAGATTATCTCTGACTATGTGGTTGAGAACTCATTTTGAACAAACAGATACTGACTCCATGTGGACAGTTACCAACACTGCGCAAAATGTCAGTGGCATACCAAAGGAATTTGAGTCGATGTGGCTGCACTTTTATTACAGTGGTCACCAGGACAAGACATTAAACAACAAATCAAGTGGTAAGGTTTAGAGAAAAAAAAAAATTCTGAACTTTCTCAAAAAGTACCAAACAAAAATGGTCATACAGTCTAACTGCAGGCAAAAACATGGCTAGACTGCGCTAACATACCTGTCTCTGAAGGCTTTTGCAATTCCAGTTACTTCTCTGAGTGACCATTCCACTTCGTTCAATCAGGCACTGCAGGGCCAACTGAAGGGGTCCTGCTCCTCCAACCAGCAAAACAGCTTTTCCTTCCACCGGCCCGTCTGCAGAAAAGACTCATCGATCACAAACTCCCCTTATAAAAAATTTGAACTTGAGACAGTTTTCACTCTGTGGCAGCCCACCATGTTTCTCCAGCAGGTCAAAAACAGCGCTGGCAACGGGCGGCACAAAACCCCTGCTCAGGTCTCCTCTCACCAAACGTCCCACATTCAAATCAGAGATCCTACGGAAGGACAAATGCATGTATGAATGAAAAAATAAACTTTTTAATTTTTTGGCTTTTGGTTTTCGTGATGCACAGATTTTATAACTGATTTTTAATTGTTTAACATCATAGACAAAACATTTAACATTGTTACCAAAAATAATTCCTGTCCTCAAAAGAACAATGTGTTGTTCAGTTGTGAAAATTAGAAGGGTGCTTTTCTAATTTTCTAACTTAGCCTCTAACTCTGAACAGCCCCTCGTGATTTAGGTTACATGCAACACGCCACGCAAACAAATCTATTTAATTCTGTTGAGACAGAACTAGAACTGTTCCCATGTACTTGACTGCTGGTTCTATGAACATGCCTGCTACTGCATGATTGACCATGTTTAGTGTCAAATAAATAAAGCAAATATTTGCAGATGCATAACTTCTAACAATAAAGACAAGTAACCAGTCTAGCTGTAGCAGTTTGTGCACAACGGCTACAGCTGATAATGTGTTCAGCATGTTGGGTCTTGGAACAAGTTTCACCCTGGATGCTTTTCCTGATGCAACCAGAGTATATTCCATTAAAATATTTGCTTTTTGAATTATGACCAAATACATCTGCTCTTATTTTCATTTACCCGTCAACATCCTTCTCTGGTTTGAGTGTGTTCAACACTCGACCGGTGAGAAAGACTGGTGGAAGGCGGAGGTAGACCCCATGCACCCTCTGGTCATCGTTCAGTTTCAGCAACTCCTCCACAATCTGCACAAATACAAGCATACACATATATCACATGTCATTTTAATTGACAGCTTTAGAAATAGTAAACACACACTGAACTTATTCAGCTATATCTAACATCTATAGTGAGTCTACAGTTTTGCTGACTGTGTGAAGAAAAGAGTACGAATTTCAGAGAAGTGAAACAGAAAAAGGGAGAGGTGAGATGGAGAAACTGAGCATAAATAGAAAAGTAGATCAGTAGAGCAGAGGAGCTCTTCTGAGACTACAGATCATGATGTAAATGCATTAATTATTTATTTAAATGTCTTCTTTATGTATCGATCAAAGGGGCCTCTAGCCTCAAGAGAATCCCACTTATGAATGTTCTTCTTTCTCTCAATTAGATAAGGTTTAAAAGTACTCCAAGGTTAAAAAAAAAAGAAAAGAAAGAAAGAAAGAAAAGAAACAGAACCCAGAAAGTGCTTCAATCAATCTAGAGATTAGTTATTGAAATGTCGAGAAATTATGGCATGTCTCAAGTGAATGAAACTTTGAATGAGGCTCTGAATAACACAATAAGACAAGTGTGTATCATGTTGTGACTTGTAAAGAATTAAGAATACGGTTTTCACCAAGAGACAGTGGGGAACATGAGTCAGCCTCACTTACTTCATCTTCAGTGC
>OMNM01034692.1:0-12309 GCA_900302745.1 Parablennius parvicornis | reverse complement strand
GGAGGCTTTCTTCCTATTTTGAAAAGAAAACCACAATAAAAAGGGAATACGTGGATAGCAAAGCTGATCATGTTTTGAAAACACACATTTTCAAACTGAGTGTACTATTAGGGTATAATACATACAAATCAAAAATATAAAATAAGCTCATATGAAAAAACCAAAAGTGTGACAATTGTGATGTTAATATAAACTCCTCATTTTTAAAGAAGAAAATCCTAAAAGTAACTCACATCAGAATATCATCGTCTGTTGATACCAATAGATCAATTTTACAATTACCTAGTAACAACTAGCACCTTCTACCTAAGTAAATGAAAGCGAATTCTACAGATGTCTCACACACTCATGAAGATGCACAAATACACACTTCTATTGTGACAGCACGCCAACCAGTTTAAAAGCTTTCTTGTATTGGTTTTTACTTCACTTTGATGTTTGACCTTCACTGTGCAGAAAGAAGTCTGAGCAGTGTGACACGAGAAGGCTGGTTTTGCCTTTATCTGCTGAAGTAGAAAGTTTCACAATTTGTGTCTGAAATATGAGTTTGAGACATGAATCTGTAAGCAGGGACTGGACATGGCAGCCACTTCTCCCAACACATATCTGGAGGGATTTTTTTTTGTTTGTTTGTTTTTTTTTTTAACTGTCACACATAATTTAAACACCTCGGTGTGTGGTTTGTATTGTAAGTAAGTTTTTAAAACGTTGACAGAAGTAGTGGTGCAGAATGGAAATGGTGGAGGTAGGACGACAATACAAAAGTAATAAAATAGTGATTAAATAAAAATGCACTGAATTACATTGAAGTGGTTGAAAGTAGTTAAAAATGAATAGGCAATAAATAAAGTTTATGACTGGAGACACCAGAAGTCCAAACAATATAAATGCATCTCGAAACAAGATTTGAATATATTAGCTGTAAGGGCCATTTTGACAATATGTCCTAAATTGATACGATGAACCAGATTTAGTGTTTCATTTCCTTTTAAAGGTGCACTTTACTTACTATTTTTTTTTTTAATACAATAACTTGCATTTTCCTTCAGGCCTTTTTTTTTTTTTTTTTTAAGCACAATCTGCTCTGTAAGATAATGACATTTACATTTTAAATTTCAGGCATATAGCTGACTTGTAGCGCACGACTTTCAGTCCCTGAGCAGCAACATTTTATGCAAACAAAGAAAAAAAATGCTAAGCGCACAGAAATACTAGCCTGATCCCACTCCCGTGGCAAAAGAGTGACTCTGAAAGAGACACATGCTGAGAAAGAAATAATTATTGCTGAGAGCTAAGGAGATAAAGCGGTGAGGGAGACAGGAACAGCAAATTACAGCGTTGAATATGATGAGGGATATTATTAGGCATCGTTAAGCACATGAGGCTGTTTTTGAATAAAGTTTTTAGATGTACAAGAATATAATGGTCCATCAGTTCAACAGTTCATCCCGGGTATGAATCAATGATAACACAGTATTTTTACTTCATTTGGGAGTTGAAAAGCTTTGCTGTGATGTTCTGTTTGTATCCTTTTACAGATATATGGATCGTTTTTTTTTTTTTTTTTTTTTTTTACTCAATGATTCTCTATTTAAATCCCCTGTGGTGTTTGGATCAATTCAACCAGTTTTTAAAAGCAACCACATCATGTTTTTTATATATAATAGATAACCTGATCTTGTTGTATTATGTGTGTTTTATCAATATTCAGAATATGTTTTCTGCCATCAAAATAAATGATATAAAACACAGTGCCTGAACTAGATATTAAGGTATTCCAGTTTGTGATAGTCCGTCAATTTGTGTCCCACTGTTCATAACACTGTAAAGATAATTCAACATTTCTGTTTATTTCCTGCTTAGTGTTGGAAACAAGTCCATTAAAAAGATAAAATGTGAGAGTTTTGCAATGATTTTATGTCATGTGGTTTGACCAAGGAAATTCAAGAAACTATCTTGATCTGAGGTTTGTTTCTATTGCATGAGCCTAAAACATCTTTACTATCTATTCAGTATGTGGAAAATCTTTTTATTGACATGTAGGGCATTGACTAGTTTGGGTCACATACAAATTTGTCTTCGATGAACTTCATGTGCTACATTGGGTTAATCGGTGTGTTTAAATCGCTCGTCGATGTGAGTGTGTGTGATTGAATGTCCTTTAGTGTTGGCTCAGTGATGGACTGGCTGGGATTGACTCCAGCTCACTGCGACTCCACTTTGGATAAAATTTACATAGAAGAAGATGGATGATGGAAATTTTCATCAGTCTCTTTTCTCTTGTTTCCTCTGGACAGGTGGGCATTCACCTTGATCATCATTTCCTCCTACACGGCCAACCTGGCAGCCTTTCTGACCGTTCAGAGGATGGAGGTCCCCATCGAGTCCCCAGATGACTTGGCTGACCAGACCAACATCGAATACGGGACCATACACGGAGGGAGCACCATGACCTTCTTCATGGTACGGTCTGTCACAGTAGCTGCACAAGGAATTTATATATATATATATATATATATATATAAAGCCTCCCTCTAATAACATTTTCTCAGAGTCGTTTAGAACTGAAAATTACAGAATAATTACAGAAAATACCTAAAAAGGACATCAAAAGACAGTAATAGCAGGTTTTTTTCAAAATACCACAATATGTGAGCATGTGACGCATGGCGTTTAGCAGGTGTTTTATGTATGCGTGCGTGTGTACATGCGTGCGTGTGTACATGCGTGCGTGTGTACATGCGTGCGTGTGTACATGCGTGCGTGTGTACATGCGTGCGTGTGTACATGCGTGCGTGCGAGGAGATATAATAGTTCATACTAAGTTGTCCATTGCATGATAAAATGGGTTACAATGAGATAAACAAGTTTAAACAAGTTTAAGCACCCATAATAAAGCTTGAGAAAAACCTGCTACAAAACAGCAGTGAAATGTTCTTTCAGACATCTTTATTGAGTTGCAGATTTCTGCCAGGTAGATAAAGTCACCACTGTGTTCCCTTTCCCATTTTTTAGTTTTGCTGCTGGAAATTGACCTCTATAGATATGATATTTTCAAACATGAAGCGCTGATGATTTATGGGTTATATAGATATATACAAAGGTCTGTTGCCTGTTTGATTCACTGATATCTTGAATCACCTTCATCACATTACAGGAAATGGTGAAGTGTTTGTGCTGTTAGATTTACTGCAGCGATTTTTCCTTCACTGCTATGAATGGAGTGAAATTATCATTGTAGTATTTACCACTATATCTCGGAGTTTTCCTTATGTGTTTGTGATAAGTGGCCGACTTCCTTTGTTTGCTTATGAGAACGTTTCTGGCATCTGTGCCGACATCTGTGTTAGCCGTAGCGTGCATGCGTGTGCGTGCATGTACGTGCGTGCGTGTGCCTTGTCTTTGTTTTGCAGGTGTGCTATAGCACGGGGGCGTGTGTAGGTGACTGTTTGAAGGATCCATTTGTTTATTTGTGTGCATGCGCTGGAAATGGCAACATGCCAATATGCAAGCGTGTGCTTTTCATTCTCCACTGTTTGTCCGTGTTAACTCAGGATGTGAGGAAGAGTGGCCTGTGTTTGCTGACATAAGCCACTTTCATTGCTACAGTACATTACCCCACTCAGTGCTCAATCAACACACACAGATACACAGATACAAATCATATGATCATTATAACACACAGATGTCTCCTCCTCTACTCCTTACCTTTCTTCTCTTACACTCTTACACAGGCGTGCAACATATAATTGTGTACATTAAACACTTAATCCTATTTTCAGGCTTGCCATATTTTGTTAAGTGCTAAGCCACCATCTCTGCGCTGATTTTCCTCCTTCTGTATTAAGGGTGATGCATCAGCTACGCTATGAGCAAATAATCTGTTACCTCGGCTCACCTTGCTTCACCCCCCTATTCTACTCTCCTCGCTGCTTTTTCCGTACGTCTCTTGTTGATGTTTTACTCTGCTTGTCATTGTTGACACCAGATTTTCTGCTCCGTGTCTGCACCCTTTCTTGCTTATTTCGGATGCATCTGATTCATTTCCCCCCCTTCCTATTTTCATTCCCCTTCAAAGACAGACGAGCGCGGATGTTGGGGAAACTTGTACAAGTGTGCGCCTTTGCTGAATTCACGATTGTCTCATGTTTCTCAATTCTCCGCAGAACTCCCGGTATCAGACCTACCAGCGCATGTGGAACTACATGAACTCCAAGCAGCCCAGTGTGTTTGTCAAAAGCACGGAGGAGGGCATTGCCCGTGTACTCAACTCCAAGTACGCCTTCCTGATGGAGAGCACCATGAACGAGTACCACCGCGGCCTCAACTGTAATCTCACGCAGATCGGAGGCCTGCTGGACACCAAGGGCTACGGCATCGGCATGCCACTGGGTAATGATGTTATATATATTACTGTACATTTTGTTTGTTGATCTCGGCATATCTCCTCGACTTCTACTTCCTGTTAAAGGAGAGTTTTTCTCTCTGCTCGTCATATGGGATTTATAGTGTTTACCTCTTTAGTTTATTTGAATTTTGAGTCTGGTGAGATGACTGTGTTGTAAGTAGTGTTGTAGTATCAGTATATGCAGAGCTGTGCAAAGGTTTCAGGCTGGTGTAATATACTTCTACTAATCCATCATGTTATGCAAACAGGATGTCATCTGATTGGCCCAGAATATATTCTGTAGTAGAAGAAAACAATCTCACATGTTCAGTCAGCCTTTAATAATAAATACTTTAAGCAGAAAGAACAACAATGGGTCTTGGAAGTGATAGTGTGTCCCCCCCCACAGAGCCCTGATCTCAACAGGATCTGATCCAGACTCCACAGCAGTTCTGTGCTTTGATCCCCACGATGGCGTGAAAACAACCTCCGTGCAAGTCCCTTCAGAAGCCGTGTGCAATGTGCAGAGAAGAAGTGATGCTGCTTTGAAGGCGGAGTGGTCACACCCAATACTGATTTCTCTCTTGCTAATTTACTTTGCAATTTACATTAAGTGATAAAAAAATAAACTTTCCTCCCATAGTTGTTACACATATTCAAATTAGCCTGTAAATTTTGCATAATAAAATATGTACAAAAGATTGACTCTAATTAAATTGATTAAATACTGAAAGGCCATTTTCCAAAAGTACAATAATGTAATTATCCACACAATTATATTATAGAAAAGTCATAGATTTTTAATGTGAGAATTTGCTATGAGGAACTAAGCTCATGGGAACTGCAAACTGCAGTCAACATCAACAGGTTACACTTGGCTATCAGCCATCACAAGAACTGAAAACATTACTGCATCGACTGACTAAAGAGATTTTACATGTTGTCTCATTTGATGACTCAATTTTTTGGCCTGCTCATTATATAATAGCTTTTTACTTTCTGCCATGCTTTCCAACAAGTGAAACATTTAACATATATAAACACACTAATATAAAAACAATGTAGCCCCAACAAAATTATGAAAATTCAAGTCATTGTCATAAGAAAAGATTAATAAAAGTGGTGTGAACTTCAATAGGGATTCAGTGATTTTCTCAAGCTTTAGAGCTTTTGTTGCCTATGGCAAAACCCCCGATCTCTATGTCTTTTGATTCCAACATGCCTGAAGGATTCATTTGGCCTTATCAGGGTGTTACAGGTCGTGAATACAGCTGTCATGTCTTTGATCAGAGCCTCAATTAATCAATAAGGTCTTCAAATTGGTTGTAAAATGGCCAGCAGGCCTTAGTGATCCCAGTAAAAATGTCACACTCTTTTTCTTTGTCTTGTTACAACACCGCTAACTGAGAGCTGGTGAACTAACAGAACAAGTATTCTGGTAATCAAGACAAGAAGTTTATCAATTATGTATGTTTCTCTTAAAGGAAGCGAGGCATTTAGTCAGCCGTTCAATAGGTAAATGATACACTGAGAAGAAAATCCATTTTAGTGAAGCCGTAAACAGAAACAAGTTGTTTTCAATGCATCACAATAAAGCAGCTCCCGATCTGTTGCAGTTTTTCTAATGATAGGAAACACCTACACTACTTCTGACTCTTTGCCACAGGGTCCATACATTTATAATGATAACGATAAGATTATGTGAAGAGCAGCTTTCAAAACAGTGCCTCAAAGTGACTGAAAATAAAATAGGATGCAGCAATCAAAGAAAAGGCAAGACAAGACAGAAAATAGTTAAGGAATCAAAAAGCAGTTACATCCCCTCATAAAGTAATAACATGCTTCCTGATAAAAGGACATTTTTTCTCTTGAAGCAGCTCACTGACTCGGTTGATATTTGTGTTTGAATTGTGAGCAATCATGGAGCGACTTTGTTTGATTATAATATTTAATTTGGGTGCTTTTTTGGGCACAAAGATACACATTTTATTACAGTTCACCATTTAATGAGTGAAAAAATACATAAAAGCAACATTATAAAATTTTGCATAACACTGAATTATTTTAATTAACTTCATTTTTAATTATCTCACAGTCTCCTGTTCAGAACTTTGTCTGTATGTCAAGGTCTACTGAGCTGAAGGAGCGAGCAAAACAGACATCACAACTTGAACATCATCTAAATGATCCTACATTTTAGCCATACTAGTTTTATCTTTTAATAATGCACATGTAAAGAAAAAAAACATTCATGAATAAAATTACCAGTTTTTTTTCATCCTAAGTGGCAAGTTAGTTTAATTCAGCTGTCATGTTAAAAAAAAGTCATAAATCTGTTGGCAAATACAGTCTGAAACACATTGTGGCAAGTAATAGACCAAATCAGCTTTCAATACCAGAGCAGTCCATGCACCCTTTGCAAAAAACAAAAAAAAACCCAAACAATTTTTAAAGGAATTGACTTCATCTGATTCAGAGTTTCAGGGATTTGAAGCCGATCCCTGCTGTTGCCCTTCACTGTGGGCAACAGCAGTGTAAACACAGACGTCACATCTATCACACACCAGCAATTTAGAGTCACAAGTTCAACTGATGTCTGGGGATTACGGGAGAACACTAGAGGTTCTGGAGGTTCATATTCACAATAAGATCATGCAAATAAACACAGAAAGGCTGTGCAGCTGGGAATCAAACCGATGGAAACAAGTTGAGAGATGAGAGTGCCAACCACTGTACCAAAACTACAGTATACAGGTCTTAAATTAATAAGTACATAAATTGAGAACTGTTTGATAACATCCACTTGTTTAAGTAGCACCAAGAAGCCTGATGACAGAAGAAATAAGTTATATATAAACATGTTCAAGTTATTCAAAGTGAATGAATGAATGAATGAGTGACTGAATGAATATTATGCAGGTGGATTGTAATGCAGGTGGCTAAATCAACATAAAAACCCACATTCGATACCAATAGTTAGACAGTTTCCACTGTATTTAGTGGCATTAATGTAAAAAAAAAAAATACAAAATAGAAAGAAACCACATAAAAAAAGAATCTGTATTTTCTGCTGTCAAAGGACTATATGAAATTTCAAGGTGAGCTTTCTTAAGCTACACTCTTTATCCCAAAATAGCAGCATCATTACTTAGGAGCTGTTTACAGTGAAGCGGGTCACCTATAGCCTCAGTGACCTCTTTGAGGACTGCAGCTGTTCCAACAGACAGTGAACCGGCCCGGCTGAGGAGGAGGTCCATCACGGCTGTGCATGTCGGACGTAGAGCAGAGAGATTGAGCAAGCTATCTGAAGTGTAAAAATGTAAACTCAATCAACAAAAAAGACGGGAAACTGATTATTTGACAGTGGGAGCAGCAAAAACACCTGCACGAGATCAATTATGCTAAACAGACACGTGAAACTGTGCTTGAACTCCCAGATTAGATCTGAAAAATGTCTTGTACGTGGTTGATTTATTTTTTATCAGTGGCATTAGTTCGTATTTCCACTGGAATTAACAAACATGGAGATAATTGCTTGTCTACGAATCCTTTCCAAGGCATTGAGAAGATGTCACTAAATCACAGTGATCTGCACTAATGAAGTAGTCAGTCATGGCTACACTTGTTCTTATTGACCAGCAGTGTGAAAGAAAAGACAGCGCGGGCCAAGCAGGCCAACTGTAAATGAGCCTTGTCAGAAAACAAAAAAGAATAAAAATCTATAAATACACTTTTTAGAAATTCTTTTGCCCCGTACATGTTGTCATGCAGGTATTTTACAGATAATTCAGTTTACATGAATAGTTTATGAAAACAATCCTAAATGATTTTATAAATCCAGTTGCTTATGAAGTGCTGGCTGTTGAGCAGAATCTAAACAGCTTAGTTTTGCAAATTGTGAGAACAAAAGAATTTAAAAGAACTTTGTAATCTTATCTGAGCAACGGCTTTCTAGAGACAACCAGGATATAATTGGAAATATGCTGCATTTATGCTGCTTTGAACTGAGAGAGTTACCAGTTGGAAAGGTCCAATTTCACAGTTTACAGGGCTGAAATGACAATAACAAATAAGTAACATGGTCGCCTCCTGTGGTGCTGCTTTATTGCTACTGACAGGGTTTAAAAAAAGAAGACAAACCAGCTCATCATCACACACGTCAATCAAGAGGAGGATGAAAGTGATACATATTTGTTGTACAGCTGTTTTCAACCCTTAATCTAAATGGTTTAACAGCTCCTGTTAAAGTCTATTTACTGTGTGTGAAACTAAATAATGTCCTTATTTATGCATGTAATTGGATGGATGGATGAATGGAGAGAACCCTGTTAAGGCACACTAACATAAAACTCTGTCTTGCCTATTTGTTATTGTTCATGAAGAATTTATCAGAGGGAATAACAAATGTTTTTTCTTGAAGGTTTATAATTTATATTTACAGTTGTTGCTGAACAAACTTTGGAATTCCCTTGTTTGAGCTGCTGTTGATTGTTGTGCCCCTTTTGAAAATATTTTAATTTCCAAAGCATTACCCTTATTTAGATTTTTCTCTGATAGACCGTCCCTCCTGTATGTTGATGTTATACTTTCTTTCTCTATCTTTGATTTTGACTAATCTCCTCTAAGAAGCACCATCACCCGTTCCTCTGATAATCCACTGAACAGCTGTTCACACTTCCCATAGTGACTGCCTCTCTGACAAGCACTGTCTCTTGGTTATCATTCAGATTAGATATTACTGTGGTTCCTGATGAAATGGATGTATATTTCTCCGTTAAATACCTTGACAAACCTGTTCCTGTGCTGTTGGAGGGTATCTGTTTTGTAACTTACTCGGTGTGCCATCTAACCAGCATCTGTACCATTGTCTCTGTCTGGTTGTAATCTCACTGTTTATCTCACACTAATCCTCTCTTTATACTCGCCACAAGTTCACTTGTAGCCATATTCAAAGCTGCTGCAGCTTTTCTCTCTCTGTATACTGCTGTGTCTTCTCTTCTCCTCTTCATGTTTTTTTCCCTCTTTTGAAATGTTCCTCTTTATTGTCGGAGCTCTTGCGCTGCATCTTGTCCACCACTTGCTCTTATCCCGCTTTCCCGTCACTTGCCAGGATCTCCGTTCAGAGATGAGATCACGCTGGCCATTCTCCAGCTGCAGGAGAATAACCGGCTGGAGATACTGAAGAGGAGGTGGTGGGAGGGAGGCCAATGTCCCAAAGAGGAGGACCACCGAGCCAAGGGTGAGTCGACCGCAGCTGTGCCGCTCCTCTCCCTCCTTCTCTGTAATGTCCACACTAATAGTCTCCTCACTGTCCGCTACAGTCCAGCTAATGGCTAATGCCTAACCTAATGTCCTTGCGAAGGGTGCTTTGCACAATCCACTTTCACAAATGTCTTTTCTTTGTCTCAGGTGGTGGGTAATATGAATTTTATTGCAGAGACTTGTCTGTTTACATGTGTGTGTTAAATGGGCGCGGATGCTAAAAGTCTGCGACTGTATGACCGGCAGAGATCATAAAAATGAAACTGTGTTGATGTTGTTGCCGTCAGATGTGTTTCAGAGTCTCATAATTCTGTTACTCACTCAGCCACTTCATCCCGAGCCATTTGAATTTTTTAATTCAATTGAAAGAGCACTCAAGCGAGTTAATATTGCACTTACATAGAGCGGAGGTACTTGCTGGAGACATGCTTGAAAAAACACTGGTCAGAAGTGAAGCCACAACTCAAGCTCCAAAAATACTGAGTGTCATATTTTGCTTAATGCAGCATGACAGCATTTTTTTGGGTTGGACTCTCCCTCAGTGGTGACGGCCATTCGCTCTGTCAACTCCCCGCCGATTGTTACACAGGCCGGCCTGTGACCAAAGACCAGGACGGGGAAGTCATTCAAGGTCTTACTCTAAGCTCAAAGAGAGAAATTCTAATTCAAACTGTATACGAAAGACGGAGAGCTGGTTTTCTTAGCTAAGCACAAGTAATAAGTACAAGTGACTATACTTGGCAACCTCTGTATTTTTTCCGGTAAGCTTTTTTCTAAAAAAAACAAATGATCAGACTCCAGCAAACAGGAGTGTATCAAGTCTGAACAAAGGGTTAAATGACAATAACAACAGCAACAACAAAAAATGGTGTCAATTGTTGCGAATGTTCCATTCTACAATATTCAAACCCGTGGAAATTATATTGTGGAACAAATTTGGTTTAATCTCTAGTTGAATACGGTTTATACTCACACAGTCATTTTAAACATCTCACCTAAAGATATAAAAAGTGCATGTTTAACAGCTGCTTCTGCAGCATATGTTCCACAACAATGTTTTATCGAAGGATAAATGTTATAAAACACATGTCATATTTTGTGGTGATATAGTTAGCAGTTAGGGACTTAGTCCTCAAATTAAAAAGTTTTGGAAAAACATGTTTTTCCCAATCAAAGATCTAGAAGTTCAATGTTCCATTTCAACCCAAACTGAGTCAAACTATCCGTGAAAGTAACTCTTCACCCCAAGTTATTCTGTACTGATGGTTTTAATGGGTGACAGGGACGGATCATTTAAATCATATTCAGACTGCTGAACTGGTAAAATGTGTTGTATAAGCAAAGTTAATTTATCACTTGACAACAGCTCCCAAATTGTATAAAGACAGTAGCTGGAATTCTTCTGTTGTACACACTGATCTGCTATGAGAGGAAATGGTGCTTCTGAAAACTGTCACAGAAAAATCTTGGAGCTGTTTTTCAAATAGTCTGTGTGCTTGTTGGATTTGGGAATATGGTTTGGACCACAGTAACACAGCAATAGAACCAAAATATATAACAATCTATCCAAATGGGACAGGTATGAGCAGATACACCGTTACACTCTTCACACTAGTGCTGCAAAGAAAAAAGAAAAAAGGACAAAAGTCTACATGTATCCAGTTTGCTTGATGCTCATTTTAACATTCTTGACATCAGTCCAAAAGATCTTTAAAAAAAGAAATTCCCGCTGTAGAGCTGAGGTTATGTGTATTTTCTGATGTAACTTCAACAACAATATTGCTTATATAAATGTCATGTAATACATGTTGGGTTATGGAGGTGTGATTTGTACAAGAACTCACCCACAGCCTATTAAATGTATAAAGGAGTGAAAACAGCAGCAGGAAGTTCTCGGTTATGCCCATCAAGTTTGATCAACTGTGAGAACGGCGAACCTGTGGAGTGTGTCACATCCTGTGTCTGGTCCTCCTACAGCTCTTTGGTCTGCGCTGCATTCAGACTCTAACTTTAACTGAAGTGCACATTAGTCGGTTTGCAAACATACTTTCTTTTTGTTTGTTTGTTTGATGTGAATCAGGCCGCGGATGAAAACACTTATGCTTCCACAGATGGACAGAATTAACAGCAATTATATCTTTCTTTTTTTTTTTTTTTTTTACCGGATCAAACCTAACAAGTGTGAACACAACCTCAGAGAAAAATTCAGCTTCAACTTTAATATTTGTCCCTTGAAGTTTGATTTGATGTGCTGCCGTTATGAGAATGTAAAAACACAGTAAAAACAGTAAAAGCAAAGTAAAACAGTAAAAAGACAGTCAAAGCAGTAAAAGATTACATTCTCTGAGGGAAATACTTTTTCATTAGAAACCTTGATTCAGAAAAGTTTAACAATCTCCTGCTTGCATATGCACATACAGCCGTAACATCATGACTGCTTATCTAACATTGTCTATATAATGTTGACGTAAGAGATGCTATTTTCTCTTTCTCCATTGGTTGTCTGGCAAAGGAGCCAGATTTAGTGACATTTTTTAAGAGATTACAATTCATGTAGCTGTTTTTCATCCTGATTGTTTCTCCTGTAATTTTACTATGTTTGCTTGTTCTTTTGACAACAGCATATATCACTAATCTGTCCTGTAAGACGCGTCCTTCCT
>OMNM01034691.1:10576-21508 GCA_900302745.1 Parablennius parvicornis | reverse complement strand
AGTGCAGACGCAGAGTGAAAATGTCAGATTTTGAACTCTCCAGAGAGTCCTAAGTCAATTCAGCTGTGAAATCTGAAATATCTGGCGTTGCGCATGTGTGTGTGTGTGTGTGTGTGTGTGTGTGTGTATGTGTGTGTGTGTGAGTGCCTGTGATATTCTGTTAATATCTATAATGCCTGTGACATTCACTCATCCAAAGAAGTCACAATCGTGTGCCGGGCGTGATATCTCCAAGTTTGGTGACTGGAAAACTGCAATCCGCAATGCACAGCCTGTTTAGTTACAACACTGATATAATAGAGGCTTTTACAACGTGCAGAGGGAGTGCTCCATTTCCAGCAGGCACACGAGAACCGCACCCCTGTTTTCTCCGCTGCTGTGTTTGTGTGTTTTCTGAGCTCCACATGCCCCGCAGATGTAGACAAGAGAAATAGGAGGGATGGACCTCTGCCCGCTCTGGATAACAGGCGCATCAGTTATCTGCACACAAGAAAGTGCATATGTAGTACTGAGACAGAAACTCAAACTCTGTGTGACTGACAAATATGAATCCCTGTACAGTGTGAAGCTCTACTTCATTTGCTTTTGGGTGTTTTTTGGGAGGGGGTTTCACATGATGACACGGCTCAGTTAGGACGGGGATCTGTAACCTGTGGATCTGTAGCCACATGTGGGTCTTCATCCCCTCTGTGGTGGCCACCCACTGCCTTCCCAAACTGTTGTGTAAATAAACTTTTTTTTTTGTCCTTTTATAGGTTTGTTGCTCAGCAGAGATTTTTCATTCAGTGCAGGCCAGAAAAGTTTTCTCAGTACGGTGGCCATGGATGAATAAAAATAAAGCTCTATAAAGAAAATAGAAACGTGGCATTCAATGTGGACTGAGTCATTAGCTTATACTGCCTATAAAATTTATTTCTTTGATACAGTATGTGGAGAGAATTTATTGAATAACAAAAGTACTGTTGGAAGTATCAGTCGAAAACAAAAATCAACTGCGACAAATGTTTGGAAAAGCAAAAATTGTTAAAACAAATTAAAATGGATTGAACAAATGATAAAAAAAACTCAACACCTCAGGATAAATGAAATAGCTAAAATATATATTTTTAACTTAAAAATGGAAAACAAAAACTATTCAAAGGCTGTGCCAACTAATGATTAAAACTGCTATAAAAAAAAAGAACTAAACAGCAAAAACAAATCTGAAATGGTTAAAATGGCTAAAACAGCAACAGTGGCTGAGACAGGCAAAAACAACAAAACATTTCTTAAATGACTATATCAACTTAATGCTCAAAACTGCTTACATGCTTGAAGTGACCATCCATTCATCCATCCATCCATCCATGCATCCATCCATCGTCTATACCACCCAAATAACTGACACAGCAAGAAAGCTAAAATTCAGAATATATCTACAGTTCATAATTGTAAATCTTAAAGTTCATAAAAGTTTTGAACATATGGCAGAACTTCATTCATGTAAAGCTCAGGTGTGAGCAGTTTGAGCAGTGGAGTCCAAACTGATCTGCTTTGTGCTGAGGACGGTGAGTGGGCATACTGGACAAAGGATGCTGGAGCTCGAGCTGCCAGGCGGTGGAACAGAGGAGGGATAGGGTGAGATGGAGGCAGATGATCCACTCTGGCAACCCCTGAAGGAAGCAGCCAAAGGATAAAGATGTTATATTCATTTTAAAGGTTAAGTTTGACTTTTTGCTCCAGTCCGTTTTCATTTGGTGGAAGTGGGAATAACAACTCTTTGGTCGTAGAGGTTGCAGCCCTCTGGGTGAGGGCAACTCTGTAACTTTGGATTGTTGCTCCTAACAGACCGCAGAGCTGCCGGACTTACTGCAGTTGACACACTCTAAAAAGTGACAGGGATGTCATTTGCAGCAGGGAGACAGGGAGAAGGACTCTTGTGCCTCCTGTACACATCCACTCCTCTTCAGTGCCCAGTAATAGACAGGGAAACATGACAGAGGAGGAAGGAAAAAACAACAACCCCCTAAAAAAAATGCTGATTTGCGGGTGACAGCCCAAAAACTTTTGGGAGTCAAAGAGTTAGCACCAAAGTTCCCTGTCAGCCCATTAAAGATGTGAAACTGGCATCTTGGGTCTATTGAAACCATATGTGCAAAGGAATTTCTCTGCTGGTAAGACATTCCAAATACTGTCCCAGAGCCAAAGACTTTGGTGTTAGTCTAATTTAAGCAGTATGTTGGAGAGAGCTTGCCGCGCTTTGATCATGTGGAGATCGTTTGGTACAAATTGAACTAACCCTCGCTCACTTTCTGGTGGATCACAACCATGGATTTGTTGAATTAAACGCTTCGTTGAATGCAGTCTGCACATGAAAAGAAAGTTGCTCTTAGGAATCCGATAGCGGTTTTTTCACCTAGCCAGCAGGTCCGCTTCTTTTATTACTTTTAAACTCAATCCACGCCGAGTCCGCGCCGCTTTAACGAGACGCGGGCCCTGGCCTGGAGGAGATCATGTTCTCAGGAGAGACAGCCAGAAATCACCTGGGCTATGTAATAGAGAACATATTGCACACGGCCCCCTAAGCATGGACTATCATGGATCAGACTGTACATGTATACATTCTCCATCCTCGGTTTCTTTGATAGACCTTTTTTTTCAGTTTTTTCTGGGACCTTTGACCTTAAACTACAAACCTACGCACTCACTCACTTACTCACAGGTGCTATCTAACATGCCCTCTTCTTCCTTTTCAACCAATTTTTTCTAACCACACCCCCTACAGTTTTTTTTTTTTAATTTAACTTTTTTTTTTTTTTTACATTGACTAATTCTCATTCCACAAGTGCAACAACCTTGAGAAATGAATATTCACAAATGATCCGACAACAGTCTTTTTGTTTGTGGCAAGGATCTGAAACATTTGGTTGGAACTACATCTTTTCCTCTCTGTGACATGTTTCGCCAACACACCCTGCTGTGTCCATATGGGTTCGCCGTCACACATCGGGGGCAGAGGGGCTGCTTATCTGTGCTATTGATTTTCTCATTGGCTCCGCTCCTCGTTTGGTAAATGAAAACATGCTGTGTGCAGGAAACAAGTCTTGGAGGGCTCTCCGACGTCTACATGTCCTGCAATGTGCAAGTACACAGAGAAGAACTAGTCTACCTGCTGTTGTGGTTCATGAAGTAACAAAACACCTCCAATGTCTCAGCTTGTTTCTTTTAGCGTTTAGATCAAATGGCCATTGACATACGATGAGTTTCGCTTGATTTTGAGACAATTATCAAGTAAATTATCCAATCTTAAACACTCCATATCATCCAGTGAAAAAATTGTCACACCGGTGTGTTAACAAACCCAGGGGTTCATATTTATAGATTCCATTCAATGGCAGTGTTAAATCAGGGAGTTGCCTTTGTTTCTATACACACTGTGTCATAGTACTAAAATAGATAAGAACAACAAGGCTGAAAGGAAGGAGTGGTGGAGGTGAAATCAGGGGATCCGTGCCCCTGGTGCACATGTGCAGGCCTCTCCTGGCATCAGGTAGGAGTTGATTGATCGCACTTCAAAGGCAGGAAGTACTGGATAATTAAAACTGTGGCATAAATAGATAGTGTACACTATACGCCGGCTCATACGTTTGATAACAAATGAGCGGCTGCACTTGTGTTGAGGTCGGTCTTTGCTCTGTCCTGAGAATCACAAATTTACATGCCCTTGTAGTGGAGAATAAAAGAACCTGCAGACATACAGACCAAAAAGTGAATAATTAAGGCAACCCACGGTATACACGAGTTTATTCTCAAAGTAATAAGTTTTCTTTTTTATTGTTACAGATTTCCTTTTAGAAAATAGAGTAAACTTCAAGAGTACCCGTTAGTTACTTTTAAAAACTGGAAGAAAGTGAGACGGATGAAATCATTGCATTGTGTGATTATGCTTTTTATCACTAGATCAATACTGGTAGGGATATATATGTGGAATATATTTGAGAAAATATGTTATTGCTATTTTTTTTCATTTGAAGATGATGAATGAAATAAATTAAAATAAATGAAGCAGATGAAATTCCATTAATACAAAATCATTTCCAAGTAACAATTAGGATTGAACTGCAAGAATTATGTAAAATTCATGCAAATAAAAATGTATTTCTTTTTTCTATCATGGGTAAACAAAAAAAAAAAAAAGTAAACAGTAAATATGGAAGACACAGGAACTCATGTAAACACATTCACAATCATCTATGCAAGGCCAAATTGCCACAGTCACGCCAACTTTTAATACACATCCCGATATTCACAGTGTAGCAAACACACAATAGGATTTAATTATAACTCGACAAAAATAAATCTATTATTAGTCACCAGCGGAAAGAAATGTAAATTAAAGCTCCCAAAAATAATTTTTTATGGAAACCACAATAAAATTGTAAATTTAATTATTTGAAATACTTTTGGTTTCTTTTATTTGCTCGACAATAATGGTTGTGAAAACTCCCACTAAAAGCTGTGCTAATTGAAGGTTGTGGAGACCTCGACGCTCAGAAGACACAACGCCTAGCCAAACACATGCGGGGCGACTGTCGCAGTTAAAAGCACAATGGTTCCGTTGCAAGGACAGCAGTACGGTGGCTGCATGCTGCATAGATGTGGAGAGTCAAAGAGACTCTCTCCCACTTATGGTTGGTGTTTGTAATGGCTGCACAAACAACACTGCACCACAAACAATAGAGGCGTCCGCCACCATTCACTATAGATTGTCACCCAGGCTGCCCTGTGGCTGATGACGACTGCCTGCCTCCCATTCAGACGTCAAGCAGTTGGTTAGGCCGCAAGAGCAGAATTCTAAATCCAAACGTGTTGGAGAACACACAGTAATGCCATACATGAAGGCAGTTCAACGATTCAATGACCCCTAGTCCTTCAAGATTAACTATATTCAAAACAGTGTGATACAATGCAACATGAAGTTATTTAAGATAGGTATCCCCCACAGACGAAGGTGTACTTTCAAGGAAAGAAGAGATTTGAGGGGCAGAAGCTTTAACTGAGGTCCCGAGTCTCCAGGCCGGGAGCTATAAGAGCTAGTGACTGCAGCTGGGCTCTGTGGTTAAAGGAGTGGGCTGGCCTTAATGGATTTGTGATGATGTATTTCTGAATTCTTGTTTAAGACCCCTGACTGGGGAGTGGGCTCAGGATGCTTATCTCAGCGGACATCTTGGCCCAGCTTCAGGGTTTGGGATCAGATTTCACCTGCCCATGGGAGAAATCCACCAGGACTGGAGTAACTGGGGATTAGTAGGGATGACCCTGGGAGCAGCATAGCAACATTTGAGACCACTAAAGAGAGAAAAGTTGTTTGACCTTGAGGCATGGACAAGGTGAAAACTAAGAGAGATTATTAGATTAGTTGAAGTGCAACATGACACCTGGATGTATCCATGCTAAAAGGGATGTGGTTAGGTTGTGAATGCTATTATATGAAGATCAAGTATTTGTAAAGTGAACACGAAGAGATGCACTTTGATGTTTTTATTTTAGGGGGGAAAGCCAAAATAGCTAATATGATAATAAAACTTAGATAGCTGACCATAGTAGTATTTCAAAGAATCCCTCTGAGTGTTTATATGGCTCAAACAAGCAACCAAGTAGATCACATGTTATCCAAGCCCTACATAAGTGAGTCATTCAGGTTACATGACTAAGAAGCTGCCCTGGAGCAAACCAGCCATGGTGACACTAGTTGAAACCACTCAAGGTCACAGCCCAGCTTCTCTCATGACTAGCCAACTTGTCTTCAGGCCCTGAGCCTAGTAGACAGATTACAACAACGCTCCCAACAAAGACTGGCGCCTGTGCCCCCCGTGCTTCCACGCACTCCGCAATCCTGCAACCAGAGAGCTCCTAAAGGACTCGTCACCTTGTCTCATGGCCGGAGCACTAGGGCAGGGAAAGCCGCCACTTCAATCATTTGAGGGTCAGAGGTCAGGTAGGTCAAATACCTCGGCTGAGATACCCCAACCCCCAAGCCATGGTGACAAGCGGTGGTCAGTGTCGTTGGCTCGACTGTGGATCCACCCAACCAGGTTCCTGTTGAAACCTTGGGGAGTGGGCGTACATTGTGATATGAATACCACGGTTCAGTGGTGAGGCTATTGAAAAGTCCCCACAAAGGGACTCTGAGTGATATCTCAATTATTGTGCTGTGTTAAAAAGTTTTACCTCACTTGTCATCACTTTCTTACTCTTCTTAATATTTCCAAGTTTTACAGTTCTATAGAACTCTCTATTCTTTCATGGCATACTTTAACATTCATTCAGGTTAAAGAAAGAAAAGTGACAGGCGGAGAGCATGAATGAGCAAATGGAATTTAAGTCTCAGTGGAAGTGATTTACCCTTTTGTGCTCAATCCAGAAAAAAATTGTAAGGCTGTATTAACAAGGTAATCGAAAAGTCGGAAGGGTGTGTTTTTTAACAAGGGTGTTTTTATGATCACTGTTACAATAAAATGACCAGGTAAAACACAGAGTGATTAAAGATAATGAAGAACAGATATGGCTGACATCGTCTTCAGGATCCCTAATGAAAGATTACATTGCACTTTGAAGAGTTTTACAGCCTCTGTAAATCAAGACGAAATACTTATTATTTGAGGAGGTATTAAGAGTGCAGTGGCCATACTATGTGCTAGCCTGTTAACGATTAAGAAAGGGCTAGAAAAGAGCATTGGGGATTTCATTGGAGATTTTATAAGAGAGCCCCTGTTTGCCCTGGAATTCCAACACTTGAGGAACAGCTCCTGCACGCTCATTGTGTGAACATGTATGTCTTTTGTGCAAGAACACTGTGACATGACAAAGTGTGAGTGAAAGCAGATCATGGCGAACCGGTGTGTAAGTCCTTCAATACCCCTGACATGCCAGCTTTGAGCTTGGGGATAAAGAACAAAAGGAGAGAAACAGGTAAACATGTGCTAACAGCTAGCCTGTTCCTTGTCTGCTGGGCTTAACTGTTTTGTCTGTTTTTTGACAGCCACATGTCTTTCAACGCTTGTGTTGCCACAGATGGCCTGCGGACAAAATTATGCTTAAAAAGAAAAAATGTTCCTCTTTACATTTTTCCCACGAACATCAAGAATCAATCACCTAGCATTCCAGCACTGTGTCTGATCAGTAGTAGTCTTCACTGAAGTTCCCTTCTTGCTAAAGGCTGTTGACCCTACTCCCCAGGCTGACAGGAGCCAGAGCTGAGAGCCAGTAATCAGGGTCAGAAACTTTACTACAAGCTCAAGAAGGGCTTCAAAAAGTGGTGGATCTCACCGATGATAAAAACACATTCGCACTGAAGAAAACACTTTTACCACATCCTCTAAATGTCAACTCTGAGAGGATTACAACAGTGTTATAAATCACAGAGCAAGTAGAGTAAGCCAGGAATTCTATCCTAATAATGAACAAGCAAAAGAAAGCATCAGTGGAGTTTTTTTTTTTTTTTTTAAAGGCCCTGAATCCTTTCAAAAGCAGAGGTCAGTCCGCATAGGCTGAGGTCATATGCTATACCCCTGTAAAAATACTGCAGAGCGAGTGGTTTCAATTTGCTCAAGTGATTAAGTTCACGCCAGCCCTCGGTGCACTGGCAAGGGTCATTTTTGCTTGGCCGAGTTGCTGATGATGGTTGGGAGGAGTGACGCTAACCGTGAGCATTGGTACTGACATGGCATTAGGGAGGCATAACAAGACTCTGAATCATGAAGTGTGCTACAAGGTCTCATTGAGGTTACAAGAAAACTGTGTTTTATGTCTCTGCCTACCTACACAGCCTGGTCCTTTTTCAGATTGTGACAAAAGTTGAGAGTCAAATCTGGAGTTTGCTTTGAGGCCATTTAGACACAACCAAAAGCTTTCCTTACAAGCGGACCAGTTAAAGACACTTAACAGTTATAAACAACAATTTAATTAGCACTTAAGACAGTTTCCCTTTTATAGGCGCAGGACTGAACTTATAAACGATTAGTATTTGCTCTGAGGAGAAACGGTTGGAATTTCACAAGGCTCTGTAACCGGGACCTGAAAGTGTCTGCCACTGAGGATTCATCTGTGTGTAGACAATTGACAGAGTTGGAGTCATTCTGCCAAGGACATTGCTGTGCACTGTTTGGGGGTTGGCAGTGTAACACCAGATGTGAGCTGTGCACCGTGGCATCAATAATGAAAAAGTCTCCCTAATCTTAACTCTTCTCTCAGTCGCATCAAACCTTATGGTGAACAAAAACAGTGTCTCTGAGTAGCTAAATTATTGATAGACGCGCAATTTAAAATCTCCCCGCTGCAATTTTTCACAATGTTCTCCTTCTCAACTGCAGCTCCTGTTGTTGATTTATTTATTTATGTATTTGTTTTCACTCAGTGTTTGGGTGTTTTCTTTTTTTTCTGGAGGGGGTGGGTGTTTTTCTCCATTTCTTACCTCTCACATCTTGTGGAATTCAACGCTCTCATTTCCTCCCTGTGATACCAAGTGCGGAGCTTCAGAAACAACTGTCAGGTTCAAATCAAAAATGGGTGGAGTGGGTGTAATATTGAACTACTGAACACAAGGCGAGACTTGAGCGATGGATATGGCACCCGATTTTCCTCCCCTCCACTTCTTCCTTTGCCTTTGTCAGCTCCGGGGGTTTCTCTCTGTAGTCAGAACAATGCGTGGGTGATGTCGGCACTCGGAAGGAGATGTTCTGTACAGCGATTTAGTACAAATGCATCCCATAATGATCATGTTTTGTTGCCTTTATGTACCTCCAGCACCAGTTCCACTCCTCTGGAAATCTGAGCACCGTAAACAGCTACATAGGCTGCTCCCTTTTAGCCAGGTATTTACTACCGCTGCTTTGCTCTGCCTTCACACCGATGGAGGATCCTCTTCATCTCTCTGCGGTGCTCCACAGCCAGCAGGTGCGTTTGCGGAGTAAAAACAACCGATCTACTTCTGAATTGTGGAACAATATACAAACACAAACGCACACAAATGTGACTGTAGGTAACCTCTCACAGCTGTGAAGTAGACACAATACGTGTGCAGTGTAGGTGGACAGGGGAACATGTTCAGCCGTCCCGCCGGTGTGGGCACTTAAAACAGTCTCATGTCATGTCACACCAAAGGCTCCTTAGCTTTACAATAACAGAACAGGTTGACAAAATGAAAACTCATTCCTCCCTCATTTACGCGTCATTTCAACCCTGACCCAGGCAGTAAAAGATCAAAGTGCTTTTGAGGCCTACTCTTATTTCAGCCTGCTTTAGAAGGACAGCTGAGGAGTTTGTCAGTCCGACATGAGCCAGCTACGGGAATTTTTCAGAGCCCCTATCTGCTCCCAGTGAAAAGCCTGACTTACACAGCCAAAGCGCAGACGATGTTATGGGTTAGAGTAATGGTTATAGGATCACAGATGGTTATCTGCGGTGACATGCACATCGGAAGTTTTCTGTAATTCTGTGCCATAAATTCTGAGGCAAATGATGAGTTATCGGGACCATACCAAGCAATAAAGTAGGGGAGAATTAGGAGATTATTCAAACGTGGTCATAAAATTTTCATTTTAAATCAGAATCATAATGGTTACATCATTCTACCATGTGTCAGATTCATACTCCTACCCTGCCCCCCTAGCCATAACCATGGTAACAGAAGAAGCCCCAGGGGTGGTGAATCAATAGCAATATGCCAATCTTTATCTAAGAAACCCCCACTCCCCATCCTTGTGTAGCGCTGTCACTTTAGATCTAATGATCTAACCTATGAAGCATTGATGAGCAGTCGGCTAGTGCGTCAGTCTTCATTCACTCACGCTCACAGACACACTCACACACACACACACACTTTCTACAGACTTGCCTTCTTTGTTGAAACATTAACAATTGAATTCCCCCTGTCATGTCAGTTATATTAGTCTGTTTTGCATCTTCTGCACGGTGATTATTAAGAAATCACTGGACCCATAAAGAAGAGGCTGAGAGAAGTGAGGTCAGCCATTTTGGTTGATGTGACCACTGCACCCGCCATAACACAAATGGATGCGTATTGACCAGTGTCATTGACCTCTGAGACCTCTGCTCTCCAGCCAATCTGCACCAGGCCTTAGGGGCGATTATGACATTTACTCGCACAGATTATAATTTCAAATGGCTGTTTAAAAAAATTCCCAGGTGGAGCAGACAGGAGAGAGCCGTGGTGAGAAGGGGGAGGAAAGGAGTCAATAAGAATGGAGTTCAAATAATCAATAGGAAATGGACACACAACAGAGGCCCTGCAGGCTGTGCAGATCAATAAGCTGTGTTAAGTGGCGGTGATGCCCTCCATTGATGAGCAAATGGCTGTACAGGCTCTCTCTCTCTCTCTCTTTCTCTCTCTTTCTCTCTCTATCTCCCTCTCTCGCACTCCAGTGGGTCAAACAGCAGGGCCAGGTGGTGAACCACATGTCGCCTCCAGACATTGCGCACCAGGGCTCAGTCTCTGATACGCCAATACCAGTCAGCTGGTCTGCTCTCTGCCCTGCCCTCCACCTTCAAAAGCCCCCCCCTTGTTCCCTGTGTAAAGATGAGGGGCATTGTAGGAGGTCAAAAGTCCTGCTCCTCCATGTAATGTAACAGATACTATGTTTTTGTTCAATTTACCGTTAAATACATACCACCACCTCATGGATGGGGAATCAGATATTTCCCTTTGCTGTTCTCTAATGTTTATAAAAAGTCAGTGACTGGCGTCACTACAGAGTGACATTAACAAAACTATTGCAAATAGAAATGCATTATTATACCAAATGGAAGGCCAGATTTTTAGATGAATGAAAGAAGACAATTTATTTATTTATTTTATTTTTTTTACCGAGCATTTTCATCAATCTGGCCAGTTTTTAATTTTTTTTTCATGAGTTGATTTATTTGTTTTAATCT
>OMNM01034690.1:0-11890 GCA_900302745.1 Parablennius parvicornis | reverse complement strand
AGTAATCCAGGGAGATATTTTTAGGACTTGATGACCAGAGGCAGACAATCGAGGAAAACAGATAATGACCATCATATGTCCAGCTGGACTTTCCTAGAACAGAGTTAATTATGTTGCGTCTAGTAGGAACTAATGCTAATGCCGAAAGCTAATATCCCTGAATGTCAATCTGTGTAAGTAGCTATCACAGGATATTCATCCAACTATTTTTGTAACTCTGTTTTTATGATTCCCCACAACATCCGTACATAGTTAACAATATTCCTCCAGTCACCCCTAGACCATTAATGATATCAAGAAAACATAAAAGTTCCTCAAAAACAAAGAATATAAGTGCTTTTGGCTCATATTTTGGTCATTATATTCACTCCCAGGACTTTGACAGTTTGGCTGTTAAATCAGATGAGATTCAGGAGCACGTCACATACTGTAAATACTGTCTTCACAATGCATGCAATACCATTGTTTTGCTTTCAACTTGGAACCACATCTTTCTTTTTCCTGTGTATAAAATAGTAGGCTGCACAAAACATCACACATTTATTGTCACACAACTATCAATTTGTGCAATATACATGATGAAGACTGAATAAGCCGGAAAAACAATAGTTTATATAGACTGTTCATTCACGAGTACAAAAGAAAAGTATGAGTAACTAATGAATCCGCCACAATTGTATGATCAACTAATTCAAAACTTTTTCAATGATAGAATCACATTTTATAACTTATGACCACTGGGAAGAAGTCAGGAGCATAAAAAGCAATGAAAAATGTTGAAAAGCAACAAAGTGAAGAAAAAACAGCTCAGAAGTTGCAAATTGAATAACATTTGATCAAATAAAATGTGTTAAATAAAATATAAAATGATAAAGATAAGTAGACTAAATAGAAATGTCTCGTGATCATCTGCCTTTATTGCTCGTACATCACAGCTCTCTCCCGCCCTCAAGTGGTTAAACCTAAGTACGACACAATGTTTTCTTTATAGAGCTGTGAACAAACAAAATCCTGCTCTGATTGTGATTCATCTTTGCTCATGAAAAAACACATTTCATGAAGCTAAACATAAAATACTGACTTGTGTGCATATTGTGGCTGAATTTGAAATTCCCGGTGAGAAAAATACTGTTTTTAAATATTAAACCTGATTTGCAAAAAACAAAACAGATCTGTTGTTCTTGATCTATTATATCAGTAGAGACTACAAATGATGGTAATTTTGCCCCTAAAATATGCCTGTAATAAGAGCAGTGGTCACCCTGAAAAACTGTAGTAGCAGTAAATAAAAACAATTAAATAAATATACCGTGCATTCTGGAAAGTGTCTTGTTTTTGGCTTCTTTAGCTAAAACTTTAACTTCTAATCTAATTTTGACAAATTCAGACGGACTTTGCTGCTCCTCCTCGTATCTACGGCACTGTGATGGTTAGTTGAGGCAAGTCTAAGTTGATGCTAAAAAGACAGAATCAGAGGTTATTGCACACGAGTGTCAAACATACGGCTTGTGGCCTTAAACCGGTCCACAGGGGGTAAAAATAACCAAAGAAACAAAATCATTGCATTTTTCTACAATAAAAGCTTTTTCTGTCTTCAATGAATTCACTGCTGACTGTGTTAGTGACAGAAGCACAGACAACGCTGAGAGCTGAGATGTCAGCGATGCACCTGTGAAAGCTTCCTGATTGCTAAAGTAACACCAGCATTAAGACATGCTAAATACTGCACAAATTGCGCAACCTCGGATGTGACAGACTAAAGGCCAGGTTAGCCAAGAGAAAGCAAAGATTGAGGAGAGAATTTCAAATCTTTGAGCAGATTCTGACACAAAGCAAGTCCTAAAAAAATAAAGAATTTGGATGTGTGTACTGTATGTGGTCTAAAATGACTTTACCACCTCTGGTGTAAAGAATTAAACATCAATGTAACTGCACATGTAAAAACATGCTTTTATTATCCTCAATTAGAATCTGTGAGGTGTCATTTTGTAGGTGTGACATGCTTTAATGTTCACTTCTTCCCATTTTAATCATTTCATTATCAATTCAGAGCGGAGGTTGGGACAATTTCATACCATCAAACAAATGCTACTCAGATACATTAGAGAAAATCAGTGAACGTCTCCGTCTGTTTTCTCTTTAGACTGCAGATGGCGGCAGTGCTCCTCATCTGACCTGGAACAACAGTGCTGGAGGCCTCAATACCTGTTTTAAAGAAGGTTTCCATGAGATTATTGTGTGCGTGTGTGCGTGAGTGCGTGTGTGCGTGCGTCTGTACCTGTAGTAGCTGGGTTTGAAGGGTCCGTGTTTGCTGATGCCCAGGTATTTGGCCTGATCCTCAGTCAGCTCTGTGAGGGGGGCTTCAAACGTCGGCAGGTGAAGACTGGCCACATACTCATCTAAAAACATGCCCATGGACGTGTAAATATTTCTAATTAGCTTTGAAGCACATAGCCATATATTGTAAGATTAAGTTGTTTTAAGTGCAGTTAATTACCCATTTTCTTTGGCAGCAAGTAGACGTCCTGCTTGTATCGTCCCTCTGGGGCGTTGAACAGCTCTATGAGAGCTAAGGCCTGAATCACAGCAGTGACAGTTAACTATCAAAAACTTAAAAAAAAAAAAAAATGGTCTCATGACTGACACTTCATCTGCAGTTTAATTAGAGAAAGTGGAAAAATGGACACCTGCCACAGTGTGAGAGTCAAAACAGAAAAGGCTTTTATACCTGAGTGGTGGCTGTGATGGAGAGAACAAAGGAGGGCACAGTGGAGCAGCTCAGATTCAGCAGACGGCCCTGGAAGAACAACAAAAAAACTGAAATGCATTGAAATATTTCAGCAGTCACATATTAAGCTGAATATTTCCCTAAGTGTTTTATATCAAATATGCACAGAGTACATTTGAGTGTCAGCCAGTTTTCTATCACCTCTTTTCAATGAATCCACAATAAAAGATCATTTCATGTGTGCATGAATGCATTTTCATAATTTGTTAGATAGAAAACGTGTTGTCATGTGCTTAATTTTAAAGTCAAACACAAAACGTATGCTTTTGTATTGTGAAATCAGAAAATGACCAATGCACGAAAGTGGAAAATGTGCAAACTCTGCACCAAAAGGCCCAACAATCAACCTGAAGGGTTTTACATTCAGTGAGGCAACAGCCAAGTAGCCCTCAGAGCTAAACTAGATAGTTCTAATTAGCATTACCTAAGTGTAACAAAATCGTAACAAAGTAAAATTGATAATCTCTTTCCACCTTCAACACAATAGATCTAAATCAGGTGCATAAAAACAATACAATGCCTTCCTTTGAATCTTCTGCACTGGCAAAGGGACAAACATAACTCATGTAGTGCATCACCAAATGATATTAAAAAGAGAAGTTAGAATCACTTCGTCTGCACAAACAAACAAACAAACAAACAAACAAACAAACAAACAAACAAACAGGGATTTTTGAAGGCTTTCATGTTCAGTGAGAGTCGCTGTTTAATCTGCACGGTTCCATGTACGTATTAATTCTGTCATTAACGTATGTAATTGTTGAATGCTGACGTCATTTCCAACATAAACTCCTCTCCCTTGTTCACATAATGGTTTGTACAATGTGACATTATAATTTCTCCTCTTATTGTTTCTGGCTTTGGATCTTCATGGACTTTTAGACAGGAATTGATTTTTTTCACTTGTCAGTGGATTTTTACATCTTCAGCAGTGACACAGTGCTTCACATAATCAGTCACATTTACACATTCACTCACTCTTACACACGTTTAGAGTTTGCCAAAAGGCACTTTGGCACAGGCACAAGAGGAGATGGTAACTAAACTGCAAAATTTTAGAGTGCCTTTTTTTTTTTTTGTTTGTTTTATTTATTTATTTATTTTACATCTGTTGTGAATCATTTTGTTTGAGATTGCTCCATCTGCAATCTGAAGTAACAAATCAGTCTGCAAAATGTATGGACTGAAAAAGTCAGACATTTTTGTTCATGAGTATAAAATAAAATAAAATAAAATAAAATAAAATAAAATAAAATAAAATAAAATAAAATAAAATAAAATAAAATAAAATAAAATAAAATAAAATAAAATAAAATAAAATAAAATAAAATAAAACAAAATAATAGTCATTTAAGTGAAGAACGGATACTAAAATACTTAATCAATTCATTTAGCCTTCATCCTGAGAATTATGTATGCTACATGGACAATTTTATTTAGCATTTTGTTAATATTTTCGGGGAATTAATGTAAAACCGTGTTTTTCTTTGTCTTGTTCTGTCCTAGTTTTGTTTATTTCCTTTACCAAAAAAAAAATGAATCTGTGTTATTTAGTGAAACACATCCAATGGTTGAGCAAGACAATACATTATTGAGCACAGTTAAAAAAAAAAAAAGGCTTTGTGATTCCTTATTTCCCTTATCTGGTGAAGTCACATGGATTTTAGTTACTCTGCCACTGTGACATAATCATAAAAATGAAGGAAATATCTTCGTACTTTCTTATCAAAGCCTCTTGGGAGAACCCAGATCACTTTATTGAATCATGGCCTGCCATCAGAAGACAAGCAGCAGCCCATCTCCTCTGGCTGTGAGACAATTCTAAGTTGTCTCTTGGAGTACAGAAATCATAAAACGTTGGCCGTCATCCTCCTGCTTCAGTCTGCTTCACCTATAATAAACTTTTAATTCAGACCTCAGGTGATGTATGTGGGAATGGTTGGAGTTTAACCATCACCTCCTGTCCCATTTGCTTGTGCTCTGCACTCTTTACCTACACGCAGGAACTCACACACCCTTCATCTTCTTATATCCGAGTGTCTTCACCTGAGCCAGCAGGATGATTCTCTTCCCATCAGGCCAGATGATGTGGTCCACTTGAGGCCTCACTCGTTCCCACCTCAGCTCCGCTGTCTGCAGACTCCCCTGAAGAGCAATGACCAAAACTTACAGCTAACGGATCACAGACACAGGCACCACATGCACAAACGCACGGCTTGTTTATTACCAGATCTATCTCAGTATTCGAGTGTCCCATGTTGCAGACGATGCAGCCATTCTTCATCCGATCCAGATGTTCTCTCGCCACCACGTTTTTATTGCCTGCAGAGAAACACAGACATTTCACTCCAGATTGCAAAAAGGTGGGGATAATGTGAAACATTGCTTCTCATAAACCTTTATTTCATTAACAATATAACATAACAATAGATTTGTAAGAAGTTGAAATTGAAATATTTCAGTGTTGTATGAAATGAGCTTGATGACAGAGTCACACAACAATCGTAGGTTGTAAAACCCCTTCAATTGTTTGGCAACAAGTAATATGTAATATTACAAGACAGATAGTCAATATGAGTAATTTGAGTGAGTATAAGAAGAGAATTTTAAAGTGGAATTCAGCTGATGATTAATGTTTAAGTTTAAGTGTGTTTAAGTTTATCACTAAAACTCTCTCAGAGGGTGAGCTTAAACTCATGTTGTCCTGCTTGTTTGATTCTGTTTTTCCTGTGTGTTTTCTTGTATATTTAGTGTTTTACTTTATATATTTTCCAGATTTTCATATTCTTCTATTGTAATGTAACCTCAGAAGTCCTGAAGTGTATCCACAAACTACTTTTTATTTTTATTTTTATCGTCAGTCTGCCCAAAACTGTGAAACTAAAAAATATAAACATTAAAAAGTAATTGTGAAACTCTGAATGTACATTGATAATATTCATTGCTAAGGCTTGAGGTCAATGGTCAATATTGGATGCTTAGGAACTTCACGTCCTGTGGCAGCACTGTATTACAAACAGGTGCAAACATGTACTGAAGACTGTTACATGAGCTTGAGAATACTCAGAGAAGTCGCTGTAAACACAATAGGTCATTGTTGTTTTATGAAAAGAGGAGACTACACAATGGTAAACATGGTAAACATTCACCTTTTGTAGATTTCAGGAAGTCGTCAAAAACAAGCTGGTATTTTTCATGAACCAGTAAAAAAAAAAAGAAAACTTACTTTCAGTATCTGATATTTGTCCGATTATATTATTGGAGGCAGATCTTTTATTTTCTCCTCATTGTGGAATCATTGCCCAGTCTCAGTTAGGGAGGCTGACAAAGTATATACTCACTGCATATTATTAGCCCTAAAACTTTCCTGCTTAATGAAGTAAGTATGTAAGTACGTAAGTACGTAAGTACGTAAGTACGTAAGTATGTAAGTAAGTAAGTAAGTAAGTAAGTAAGTAATTAAGTAAAGATTTTTTATAAAGGGCTTTTCACTGATAAAAATCACAAAGTGCTGGACATAAAATGAGTGCAGTAAAACAGGACACACGAATTCCATAAAATACATTAAAAGTGAGAAAAGTGTTTAGCCAAAAGCTTTCTGAAATAAAGATTTCTTCAAGTGCGTTTTAAAAGAACTCTTGGAAGCCAGATTTTAAAGTGGGTTTTTGGGACCTTCAGGAGACTCTGGTCTGAAGATTGGAGGATGCGCCCTGAGGTGTCAGTGAAGGAGCAGTGCAACTAGATGTCATCAGTGCATAAGTGATGGGACACTTTTTTAAAACCATCAATGAGATGACCAAGGGGCAACAGGTACAATAGAAACAAAACTGGCCCCAGGACAGCACCCTGAGCAACACCACAGGACAGGCTGGACACATCAGACAGTTTGTTATTGATGACAACATTGAAAGTTCTTCCTTTTATGTATGAGGAAAACCACTAGAGGACAGATCCAGAAAATCCCAACTCTGATTTTAGTCTAGGATCAGGTCACCTAGGAACATTTTCTATTAAAGCTGTTATAAGTTTAGACTGCTGGAACTGCTTCCCTAATTTTATTCACATTTTACATGATAACATTTTGGTATTGGGCTTGTAAAAACAATGACATCATCAAAATAAACACAAGCTTTGAATATCATCTTTTGCCAGTCCAGATTACAGTGTCAGAATGACTTTTCTAAGGCAGCAGTTACCTGTGCAGGTGATGACCATGTCCGCCTGTCTGATAATTTCGCCCAGTTTAATCACTCGGAAGCCGTCCATGCTGAGAGGACAAGAGTATCAAGTCAAAACCGAGTCTCAGAATGTTTTTTGTTGCGGTGTCGCTTTTTGGAGGAGCGAACACACTTCACGTCTGTGCTGATAAAAGCTCCCTCTATTCATACCAGGCCTGAAGGGCACAAATGGGATCCACTTCTGTGACATACACAATGGCACCCAACGCTTTCAGGGCAGCGCAGCAACCCTTGCCAACCTACAGGAAGAGAGGAAAAAATATGCTGGTGGAGCAGCTGAAATACGTCCTTTCATGAAACACTACAGTCCCACACACACTGACCTCGCCGTACCCGCACACCGCCACCTGTCTTCCTCCAAACATGACGTCGGTGGTCCGTTTCAACCTGGAGAAAGAGTTCAACACGGTCACTTACACAACACAGCACATGACTAATCTGTTTGCTGCAGTGAGTCATTACCCGTCCAGGATGGACTCCTTGCAGCAGTAAAGGTTGTCAAATTTCTGCTTGGTCACGGAGTCGTTGACGTTCATCGCAGGAATGCTCAGTTTGCCCGCCTTTGAGAGCTGGTACAGCCTGAGATCCAGATAGGAACATGCACAATTGGAAGCTGCAGAGTTACTGTTCACCCATTAGCATCAAGCAAACTTTGTGTAAAACTGACCTAAAGATGCCTGTAACACTTTCCTCCACGATCCCTTTGATCCTCTTGAATAGGCTTGGATACTTCTTGTAAATCCAGTGAGTGAGGTCGCCTCCATCGTCCAGAATCTGATGAGTCAGACATATCAGACACATTGATGACTAACTTTGTTCCCAAAGTTCCTGCTGTGAATTCCTTCATGCTTTCTGTAATTTATGCTCCAGTGTCTTGCTATGTTTCTGTATATTTCACTTCCCTTTGTTTCAGTACTTTTCCTTTTAGTCTACATCTGATCACCTGGTATCACAATTAATCCATAAAAACAGCTGCGGCTTCTCTACTGGTGCCCGGTTGGCTCATAGTTGGTTCTACTTTTAAGGCCATTATACTTGTCTACCAACTTTGGCAGTGCAACAAATCCTCCAGGACAAACTAGCAACAACAACAAATTATAGTCTGAAGTTCAGCCCAGTCTTATTGCATGGTGAAAGAGAAGAAGGACATCCTAAACAAAAACAACATTGATGGCCTACATCGGTTTGTAAGTGCTACAAAACACAAATGCTTTTCATGTTAACATATTTTTGTCTATTAAAATGTGATTGCAGTATTTCAGCTTATGCACAAAATAATACAAGTCTCCATGTCTAGAGTAATAGATTACATAAAAGAGCGGGAGCGTTTGACAAACATACCATGTTGGGCTGCCAAGCATCAGAAGAGACGCTGCGCTCAATGCACCACCAGAAATCCTCCTCCAGCTCTCCTCTCCATGCAAATACCGAGACGCCTGCAAGAGAGACAGAGGCAAAAAGAGAGAGTGACGATCCAAACAGGAAGTGAGGAAGAGATTGATGAGTCCGGTCCATACCTGCTTCAGCCAGAGCTGCAGCCACAGAGTTCTGGGTGGAGAAGATGTTGCAGGCTGCCCAGCGACACTGAGCCCCCAAAGCAACCAGGGTCTCAATCAACACCTGCAACGAGCATGTGGCACAAGACTTAGAGGCTTAAATAGATAGATAGATAGATAGATAGATAGATAGATAGATAGATAGATAGATAGATAGATGGATGGATGGATAGATTATTTGACAGACAGACAGATCGATGTTGACTGACCGCTGTCTGTGCGGTGATGTGTGTGCATCCCACCACTTTGGCACCAGTCAGAGGTTTCCCCCCACCAGCTCTTTTTCTCAGCACCATCAGAGCCACCATTTCTAAACAAGAAGCATGTACACACGAGACAGATGATATTCTGCACTCTGTTAAGCTATAAACTGATGTTTGCTGCTGCCACACCTTGCTGTGCCACTTCGATCTCCTTGCGCCCAATCTCAGCCTGCTTGATGTTTTTGATGCAGAAGTCAAAGTAGCCTCTGGAGTTCCTCTGGAGTTTGTCCCGAGGAGAAGTTTCATCCTCGGAGCTGTCACTGCACACTGCAACATAGAAAACCAGGCACTGTGAGAACAATCCATCCATCGCTGTCCCTGACACAGAATCGGGAATCAGACTTCAGCCCGGTGGGGTCTTTGGTCTGAGTCTTTGAAGTCTGTAGAAACTCTGTCAGTGATTGACGTGTTTGAGCCGATTAGGACCAAACTAAAGAGGCCTAATTCTTCAGAAGACTTTTCCTTTTAATTAACGTTTAGCTGCAGGAGAAAGCACAGGGGCTAATCCTCAGGGCCTGTAGTACGTGCTGCTGGAATAAAAAAACAGCTTTGTCTATATATCAGAGACATGTGAGGAGACTTAATGGCGTGTGTGCGTGTTTCCATGTTTCCAGACCTGAACTATAACTGTCTGTAGACGACTGCGAGGTGGACCGAGACAGAGCGCGACGGCCAGTCTTTGCAGGACGCTTGTTGAAATCTTGATTTTGCTCACTCAGCTGTATTTGCTGGAAAATCAGAAACAACAATGAAAAAAATGGAAAGAAAGAGAGTAAGAAAAGAAAAATACATTCGTTGTTACATCTCAGCTACACAAACACACATTCTCTTGAACTTTTCATGACTTTTCTGACGTCGTCACAGCTGGTAAATTTGAACATGAGCTTCATTAATCACAGCAGTTTTTTGCTCAGCTCTCCACTCACAGCGATTCAGAGTCACACATCTATACCTCTCTGTCTCTCCTCCACTCTCTTCCCTGTATGTGATGCTGTCTCACCATCCAGTGAGGCTGCCTGAACGCTGGGCTGCTGCCACAGGAATCCCACTTGGCCATGTCCCCTCTTCTTTGTTCGCTTTAACGCTGCCTCAACCTGAGGCTCAGTCTTACTGAGGGCTTACTGCCTCATGCTTTTATTCTCTGGAGTGGTCTTTATTTTTGGGGGATTTAGTTCTTTCTCGACGCTTATTCTGTAGATGTATGTTCACACCCACCACCACCGCAGAGACACACCTACACTCAGAACTTACCTCCAAATTGTAACACTCAAGTTACAATGCTTTTTATTCTGCTGATATTTTATTTTCTGATTCAAATGCACATTGATAGCTTAAGCTTCTCTCTACATAAATAACAGTTTACCCAGAAGCAAGAGAGGAAGAGGACATCTCATGTACTTTTTGAGGTGTGAGAAACTGAAAAAAGAGCAGCATTTTGTTGTTTTTTTATAGCTTGGTATCTAGAGTTTGGAAAACATTCCAGATGCATCATTTGGTGTATTTGGGCAAAAGAACTTTTCAACTTTCTGAAATTATTCTGCTTGACTACAGATTCCGAAGACCTTTAAAGAAACTGTTCTTACCCACAGTTTTAAGCAATTTCAGATTTTCTTCTCATGAAGAAAATCTACATTTTCTCTTCTGCTTTTATGCTGCAATGTGAGAAAACATTACAACTCCATAATTGTTTTGATTGATAGTTCAATTAACTTCTTGAGTTATTCAGATCAAGCCATCCATATTCTCCATTTAACCAACCAAGAGTTGTTTGCTGATTATAGTGATGTGTGTATAAATTAAAATAAAAAAAGCTAACAATTCATAAAGTTGTCTAAACTAAACCAGTACAGTATATTGTTATACAATGTTTTTCATATATTTCTATTTCTGTGTGTCCACTAAACAGATAACAGAAAAAAAAGGAATGCCTCCAACCATGTAGAGTTTTCTATAGTTTTGAATTGTTCAGATATCTAAATTTTAAATGCAAGACTAGCATAATAAGTTCAATGTTCAATAAGGTAGTTTTGACTACACGAAGAACTGACCTCAGCACCATGGAGTACATGGTATCGCATGAAGAGATAGACGAGCTTCAGACAAAGTAAATAAATACAAGAACTGTAGTTCTAGAAATTTATAAATTTTCTGTCAGAAATTTTCTGACAGGGTTAAAAGTTACCTTCGGCCCAGGTGACTAACAGCTGAGCATGTGGATTAGTGAGACGATTGCTGGGAAGCATCAGTGAGCATTAAATGAGGCATCTTTCATGTGATTCAGCTGATCAAATTCCTGAAATCCTCATTAGAAGCAATTAAAATGAAGTGGGAAGGTGCAGCTCTGGACAAAAGATGGATTGCTGGATGAGGCAGAAGTGTTTGTGGTAATGAAAATAAAATGTGGAAAACTGCTTTTAATAGAGATCAAGTAAGAGGAAATCACCCCAGTGTACACACGAAGCACTGTAATGATATGAGATCTCTGTAGTTATCATCAGATTGCCAATAAACATAAAAATCATATTTCTATCATATGTTCCAGTGTAATAGATTGGTCTCTTGTGCTTCTACCTACACCACTTATCGTTTTTTTATATTTTGTTTTTACAGCATTTGACAGACACATACTCATAGTCTTAATGTACGGTAATCCACTAACTTAATCTACAAGGTTTGTTTGAAAGGTCTGGTATATTGCTGCTTTTGATACAACCAGTCAAAATGTGTGCTGGGAAGAAGGCTATCTGTTTATTTCCCCTCAGTGTTTTCCCAGCACAGTCCTCACTAATGAGTTTTTCGTCAGATATCAGATCACAGAGGATTGTTCTGGACTTCCATGGGTTTAAAAAGCCAATAGTTTACAAAAGGGTTTACTTTAAATGCCAATCAAATGTCTTTATCTTTTAATTTCCTAATGAACTTTGTACTGCTTTAGCCAACAGGTCAACAGACCATCACAGGCACACAAATAATCAGCTGGGATCAGCTCCCTGTGACCTATATGAATGAATGAATTTTGTGATGTTCATGTCGTGCAACTCTTGA
>OMNM01034688.1:42808-53606 GCA_900302745.1 Parablennius parvicornis | reverse complement strand
CTCTGTCCACTAACTCCTGGAGGATCGCGACCTGTTTACCACCGGAGCTGAGGGTGAAGACAGTCGGGGGGTCAGGATGTCGGTAGCGGGCTTGAAGAAGCAGTTTTACAAAGCCAGTCAGGTTTGCAAAACTTTTTTTCTTCTTCTTCGTTCGATGGTAACGCTGTCATGTAACGTTAGCGGCTATCCGCCGCTAGCTTTGTCGGCTAACGGTGGTCAGACAGAACTCTGAAGTTAAAAACACTTTGTTTGTTTACTTAGCGGCGGTAAACAACTGGAGAAAACAGTTTCTGTGTGGAAATGTCGTTGTTAGTGGAAGTTGGCACTTTGTGTCCTTTTTTTTTTAAACTCGTAGCAGTAAAGTTATTAATAATTCACTCGGTTGAATTTAAAAGCTAAAAGTTTGCTAATAAGAGCCCAGTGTTGATCCGATAATAATGTGTATTTTGAAGCGTTTTTCTTTTGACTGACTTTACACAGCAAGTCTTATAATGACTACTCACTGTCTGATAAACAATACTGTTTACAAAAGAAAGACTCTGTGTCGGGGCATAAAGAGTAAGACAATTGGGAGTAACCCGGAGTATTGATGTGTGGAGCTCATCTCGAATCTACCTTTGAAACATGTCAAATCAAAGTTTGAGTGAATCCACGTAGTTTCCACCTCCTGAGATTCCCGTCGTGTTTGAAACTGGTTCATCTATTTTCCAGCTGTGTTTAGTTTAAAGTTTGGCTCAGTTCAGTATTCAGGAGAAAACCTGCCTATCAAGTCTAGAATTAGAGGTGTCACTATTCCTGCGATGGAAAAACGTATAAGTCAAAGGATTTTTTTTTGTGTGTGTGTGTGTGATGCTGTGTGAGTGTTTTTAATTTGGGTCAGCTTCTCTCAGTCATGGGAGGGGACTTAAAAAAGATGTTTTGAATCTTTTTTTTCTTTCTTCTCACCCCTGCTGATCTAAGCAGGAAAGACATTTGGTTTCTGCCCCAGCTTCCTGTCAGGAACAGATCCCTGCGAGGGAAAAATAACATTATTTTTTGGAAAAACTGCTACCCTCTTACTGACGGTGCTAATTTTAATGAAAGAAATATTGTGTTTGATGAAATATCAGTGCATTAGAAGATGAAAAAAAAGTAATGCTGCTGCAGAGGAGATGGAAATAGTGAGCTCTCTCTCTCTCTCTGTGTGACTGCATTGCAGCTACTTTTCTTGCCAAGACTCCATGCCTTTCAACAACAGTGGACATAACTCAGATTTTCTCCTCTGGAGGCATGCAGGAACTTGGCTGTGGGAATTACATGTGCTCCTTGTTGTTCACTTTTACTCCTGTTGTTTGTTTTACAGCCAAAGTCCCTTCTAAAACAAAATCTCCAAACTTGGAATGCCGCACTTTTAAACAACACTAATTACTTGTGCAGCTCCAGGTGCAGCAGACGAGATCTTGGTTTATTGTCGATACCTGCAAATAGAAATGTGCATTTATAGAGAAAAACTAAATGATTTAATTAAAAGTGACAGTCAACATCCCATCCATTGATAGAGTGTATTGGAAGAGTTACAAGGAAACACAAACATGCAAAGCCACCACAAACATTATACTGTGTTGTCACCAACTTCACATAATATTTCTCAGGTCTGGTTTGCTTCTGGAGTATAATACAAGAAAATAGTAATCATAATCCGCACTAGAAATTTAGTATTATAAATAAAACATAACTAACCTGCAGACAATAACATCTTCTTTTTTTGGTGCAACATTGCCTGAACCTTTTGTCTTGCTGTAATAAGAAATTATTTAAAGTATTTTCTGTCGTTGGACCAAAGTGTAAGCTTCAAGCCACTGCACAACTGTCTTGATCATCACATTCAGTTTCTGTGCTTTAATCTGCATATCTTACAGCACATCGTAGCCATTTGATAAAAATGATCTCGCCATATATTTGTAAAGGATTTTATATAGTGCTAATTGAATAGTCTGATAACTTATTGATTTCCCCATAAATTGTTATTACCATATTTGCTGAGATATTTTGTTACCCTATTACAAAGTTATGATAGTATTTGCTTAATTACATCAAAAATAGTTAAAAGTATTTATTCTGAGTAATTACATCATTGTTATCATTACATTATTGATTGCTACAAATATTACTGGAGTTTCTGCAGTTCTGTATTCTTGGTAATAAATATTGTTTCTATTGCGCCCCATATTATGATATCTCATAGTGCAATTTATTCAACTCCATTTTGTATTATGTATTTGAGATCTCTAAACACTTGAGTGTGGTTGTATACAGTTTGAGGAAATATCTTTTGTTTTAAGGTCAATATTTATTTAGACAAATCTTTCTGTTGTATTTCGTCCACATCACACTGTAGTGCCGGTTCGCTTTTCTGTGCAGAGACAGTGTGAAATGACTGATCATGGTGGACTGATTAATCATTTTGTAACCAAGAGGAACTGTGTGAAGTTTAAATGTAGGGTGGCTGATGTTTTCATGTAAATCAAAGGGGAACAAAGAAAGTTGTGATGGTTATTTAAAAAAATAAAAAGTAAAACTTGGGTGACTCAAATTATGTTTATTACTCTTTACATTTGAAATGACATCCAACTGTGATGACATATTTTTATGCCACTAATGTTTCTATAATTTCTTGTTTTATCTTTTAACTTATGTTAGCTTTTCAGAGGTGAGTTTAAACCTCTGAAAAAATTGTGCTTTCCTCCTCATAGTTGATCTAGGTCTCTGTGTGAATTAGCCTTTTGGCAAAGCAAGTGTCTTAACAAGAAACTAACATTTAAACAAACACGTATTATTGCAAAGTGTCTGCAATAGACTGATCCTTCTGTGTAGCTCTTTGTAATGTTTATACCAAAACTTTGCAACGCTGGCATTGTGTAGCTCTTTCTTGGTTTTCTTTGTGTGCATGTAAACAGTAATGTTACATTTGTATCATAAAAATACTATGTTCTTCAGTGGCCATACAGTTAATCTAACATTTCATACTAAGAGACACATCTGTGTACTGAGGGTATGAAACTAAAAAAGTAACTTATTAATGTGATGTCTTAATCTTTCTCAAACTCAATGTCCAATCGCAAATCCTAGGTTTTCTCAGAGCTCCAGAGTTAAATGCACAGTAGACTGCTGCGATTCAAGGCCGTGTCTTCACTTGTGATCTGAATCCCCCAAAGGCCCCCCTGTCATGTGCTTTCTGCATGCAGCAGAGATAGAAGGGTATAGCTTAAAGGTACCAGCCACACTCTTGTAGGAAAAGCCTTTCAGTTGCTGAAACACAGGAATGACTAACAGAACTCCTGTTGAAACCACAGAAACTGTGTGGAATAAAGAAACTGCGCAGTGTGATATCCCTACTATTTAATATTCTGGCATTAAACTTGATGAGCAGATCTTGAAAGTCTTGCTATTTTCTACAGTCACTAACTGTAGTTTTGAGTCATGTAGGAAATGACTAAAAACAGCTGTTGCTCTGTAACTGATGTTTGAATTAGAGGGAAATAACATTGAATCTTCGCCACTTACTGGAACAGTCTGTTAAAAAAGTTCAAAGTAGGTCACCACCTGAAAAGACCATGTGTTGCATAAAGGTAATCAGACTGCTGTCTGTCTCGACTAACATCAGACAAAGGAGAGGCTACTCCTACACTCAATTTATTGTCATCAATCAATCTAACCAGCATGTCTTTTCAGAGTAATCAGAGTACCTGGACAACAATCTTAAACCCTGAATACAAAAGTCTCATCACAGATTCAAACACAAGTATTATGTAGTGACAGGTATAATAGGGTAAATGGTAAAATAATCAAATGTTTGGGTTTCGATTTCAACAACTGTATTTAAATATAAAATGGATTGAAGATGAACGGATTCATTAAATCCTCATTTTGCTCTTGTTTAGTTTACAATACTTACCAACAAATGGTTGACATCTCTTATGTCTTGTACTATTCAGTTTTTTTTCGCATCTTAAAAATATTAAAGAACATGAAGTAGTGCAGCCCACAGCAGTCAAGACTATAACTATCCCAAAGCTACAGCAGCACAGAGTCATCACAAAGTCATATTTTTAATTTTAAAAATCCTTTATTTCTCAGAATTATGGGATTCAGCACATCCTTTTTTTTCAGTGCTTGGAATGTAAACACAAATTTATTTGTTTTCAAATTGTCTCCCTAAACATGAAATCCCACATGGTTCCCTTCAGCCTTTCTTCAAAAACTTGTATGAAAGTGATTTGTGCAGAATCAGTTTGCTAAGATATTTGGTCATACATTTGTTTTGATGCAAATTGATGTTTTTTCTGTGTCTGTTTTTCACCTATCTTTTTGGCCATTAATAACCCGTGGATTTATATTGATAATATATCCTCCACTTGTGCTAGTGTTTATGAAAAATGTGCGCCGTATAGACTCTCTAGTTGTACGGCAGGCCATTTTAAATTGGAGATGTGCGTCAGCTTGTTTTCCAACACTAATCTAAACCTTATGAGCAATGTTAATTACTTGGCTCTTTTTTGTTCTTTTTCTTTCCCCCGTTCACTCGTCTCTCTCTCCTCCTCTTTCTTTCTCCTTGTAGATGGTTAGTGAGAAAGTCGGAGGTGCTGAAGGAACTAAACTAGATGATGACTTCAGAGACCTGGAACGGGTAAGAAAAGAATTCCCTGTAGTCATAAAAGTGACACGCACTAAAAATCTCTGTGCCCAGATGTTTTCACACACAAGTCAGACAGATTTTTCATTTTGTTGTTGTTGTGTTTCTCAAATCTATTCATGGAGAGCACTAAAGACAGATGCAATAACATTTGTGTTTTACTGGTAGTCAAGTCAAGTTGATCTAACTGACTTTCTAAGTGGTAGACGTCTCTGGGCAACATCTTTGTGTAGATGGAAACGGGATATAATGAACTAAAACTTAAGACTACAGTGACTAAGCAATACATAAAACATTTATTTACCAGTGTGTTTGTATCTCAGTCTAATATACTAAATGACATATATTCCTGTTTGAATCCTTGTTGTTTTGGTAGTGTATTGATATTGGATAGTTGCAATACATCTATTGTTTGTTGTCGTACGACTACAAGCATTGGGCTCTCTTAATGTTTGCATTCACTCCCTCCGTGTTCCAGAAAGTTGACGTGACCAGTAAAGCAGTTGTGGAGGTGATCTCCAAAACGTCAGAGTACCTGCAACCCAACCCAGGTATGAAAGCCTCTTCTCATGTGTGCGATTTTTGTAATTACTCTTCTATCATTGTTAATGGTTTGATTTCTTTTTCATCTATGTGCACAGCATCACGAGCCAAACTGTCCATGTTGAACACCATGTCAAAGATCCGTGGACAAGTGAAGAATCCAGGATATCCCCAGGCTGAGGGGCTGCTTGGGGAGTGTATGGCCAAGTATGGCCGGGACCTCGGAGAGGACACTAACTTTGGTAAGCAATGCATTGGTGTGTAATCTGGTGTTGCGTAGTAAATACCTGGGATAGTAACTTTGAAATTATTATTGGATGAGAAGTGTTGATACAGACGCACGCATGCTCAGTATTGTGCTTGAAAATGCTTACTAACAAATAATGGACAATTCTGATGAAATGTACTCAGGGTGCACTGATACCACTTTTTTAAGTATAAGTACACTTTAGCTACTTACCAATATGAGTACTTATCAGACGCTGTAACTCGTAATTCATATCATATGCATTGCTCATGTTTTAACCATGTGAAGCACTTTGTGTTTTGTTTCATACAAAATGTATGAAAAGTGCTATATAAATAAAATTTGAATTGATGCGTATTTTAGACTGTAGACCGAGAGACTGAGCTCCCCGTGTGTCACTGTACGCTCCAGCTCGCTGTTAATGCTAATGAGTGTATCAGTCAGACTTGAATCATGTTTAGCATGTAGCATCACTGGTGTGTACAGCGGCTTGGAGTTACGTGCTTAGCAGTTAAGCTAATGTACGACTTTGGGTTAACTCTGCCGGTTCTAATGTGACTGGTGATTAGGTTTCAGGGGTTGTATGAACTAGCTTTCATACTAGCTAACATGTCTGAGTCCTTGTTTGACATTTTTGCTGTAAAACCTGGGAATTAGCCATACGTGTATGGTCCAAGCTACCTCAGAGGTCCACTGTTGTATATATGATTAGTGTCAAACATGCTAACATACCAGGACCTGACCGGGGGATGTATGAAGCCGCAGTGGAAGCTTGATACCTTATTGATATTAAAGCAGTAGTAGAAGGAAAACCTCATGGTGAGCTTGAAGACGTAAAAACATGCATTTCAAAAGCTGAAGAAATGGAAAATACTTATCTAAAAGAAAAATACTGTGGCAAATGGGATTTTCAATGTTTTAGCAAGTAGTCAAAGTAAAGTAATTTTTTGTGTTTTATGAAGTTCACAGAGAAAATACGAGCGGGAAATGGATGTCATGCTTTTTAAACATTGCAGCATATTTAGCAAAAGGGAGGCTTTGTTAAAATGACATAATGTTGAAACTACAGATTTTCATTATAAATGTCATCCTTTTCTGGTTTTATAGTCAGACATTTTACTGAACGTCGATGTTTGCATGAAGTTGTTTGTGCTTCTCAGCATTAAAACAAAGAAAAACACTGGTAGTATTACTGTTGAGAAATCACAATCTTACTGTTCCTGCTTGTCTACGATTGAATTGGGCAGCCCATGGCTAACTAAGATGAGTGTAATACCTCTGGTCTAGATGTATTTTAGGGGTAGGATGTGGTTTTGGAGCTCTAACCAAATCAAGGTCGGGCTTTTAGACGGTGTGATGACTTAAGGTACACCAGAAGTCATTGTGTGTGGATGTGTGTGTCATGAGTACCTGCTCTTGATTTAAGAACAGCAGCACATCAATAAAACTGACTGAACTTTTAATTTGTGTCCTTGATGTAGGGGGAGCTCTCGTTGACGTAGGAGATGCCATGAAGAGATTGGCAGAAGTCAAAGACTCCCTAGACATCGATGTCAAACAGAACTTTATTGATCCACTGCAAGGGCTCTGTGACAAAGACCTCAGGGAGATTCAGGTATCTGACTCTTTTCTTTTATTGCATAATCCCACACATATAGTAAAAGGAACAGTAATAAAATACAATGATACCAGGTTTTAAGTACAGTTTTTTTTTATTAGCCCAACTTGTGCTTCAGTTTATGTAAAATTATGATCGTAGTTGTCATCTATTACAATATATAAAGATGAAATGTATAAAGAGACATTTTAAATTACTAAAATGCCTGAAACCACACTTTGATTTTAATACTTCAGCACCATTTGAAGAAGCTGGAAGGCCGCCGTCTGGACTACGACTACAAGAAAAAGCGCCAGGGTAAAATCCCAGACGAGGAGGTCCGACAGGCCCTGGAGAAGTTTCATGAGTCAAAGGAAGTGGCTGAGACCAGCATGTACAACCTGCTGGAGACTGACGTAAGGACACGTCACTGTTAAATGAGTTTTTTTCTTCATCCAGTTCCAGAGAATGTCCATGCTGGCCCGTCTTCTCTGCAGTCCAATCCTATAAATAATCAGCATTGCCACAAGTCTTGGATTTTCTGTACAAATGTATTGTGAAAGTGAGCATTTTAAATTGGCGAATATTGTAGGAAATAAAATCTAAAATATAATGACTGAAATAACTGATCAGGGGTAAAAAAAAAAAAAAAAACTCCATTAGTCAGACCTTTCAAGGGTAATGAAACACACCCATTCAACGCAATAACACTGCAACAGGAAATCCGTGCTCTTATATAGCAACATTTTTAGATTATTAAAACAATTCACTGTAACCACTGATTTTCTTACACAAAGAGATCAACAACTAGCTTGTGGATTAATTTGATTTTGCAGATAAGTGAACAGAGTAAAAATGACCAGTACTCCAGGAAGGAAGTTAGCCTGTTTCATATTTCCTTTTATTTGTCTTGAGTCAGCTTCTTTCAAGCCGTACTCATTTCTATTTACGATGGCTTCATTACATATTTGTGTGACAGTTATGTGATATTGAGATTTGGGTGATAGAAATAAACTAGATTCTCAAATTCCACCCCAAAAAATACTCCCTGATCTTTTTTTAAAGTATGTGCATATTAATATGTTATAAACCTTTTTTGGACACGTTTGGAATTCAATGGCACATCAGCTTACCAGTGAAGTGCAGCATAGAACACAAGCAGACACACACACACTCTGAAGCTGTACCCCCTCGGTTAAAGCTTTAGTGAATGGGGCTTTCTCTCTGTAATCTCTTTTTTAAATATCATACAGTGTTTTGCATAAATGTAAACTCTTATTATGAATACGTGAGTATTTGAAGCTCAAGATGTGACTGAGCACTCCAGAGGAGGCACACCAGGTGTCTATTCAGATTATTAAATTCTCCTAGAGTTCATGAAGGCACCTCCAGGGTGCATTCAATTTCAACTCACAGGTACTGAGGTTTATAGAAAGTTCAGTGTTTCGGTCTTGGAACTACTCATCTATTGGAATGATGCCTGTTTGAATTAAGCACATTAGCATTGATGTATATGTGATGTGTGTGTGTAGATAGAGCAGGTGAGCCAGCTCTCGTCTCTGGTGGAGTCCCAGTTGCAATATCACAGACAAGCTGTACAGGTGCTGGAGGAGCTCTCTGACAAACTGCGGGACAGGTGCAGTAATGAAAGACTCTGCTTCTGAATGCGGGAACATTCAAGTGTGATTGTGTTTCATATTGAACCATTTATTGAAGATGTTTTGAAATGTAGCACTCCCGTTATTCTGTCTGTTTCAACAGGATGAATGAGGCTCAGTCAAGACCTAGACGTGAATACACACCAAAACCCAAACCCATATTTGACTTTGGAGAAGACAACCATTCAAACGGTGGCTACACAAGCTCCATGGCACCTCCACCTTCACGCAACTCAGGTAACAAATCACTTCCTAGTATATAATAAAAGAATGATTTATTCACAGTCAGTGTTAACATTAGGATGAAAAGCCCCTTATATATTCATTTCCTATATTTATATTTGAGCTTTATACAGTTCCTTAGTAACTAGAGAGCAACAGAAACTGTTGCATTGACCCCAAAATGCCTGACTAAAGGGCAGCCAAGAAGATAAATGAAGAAGAGCTGCCACACTCAAATTCCAACAACAATAAACTAGTGAACTTTTTCCTGCACACACAGACGATGGACCACATTAAATTCACCCCCTGGACATTAGACAGAAAACATGATTGCTCAACGACTGCAGCCAGCCGTTGCCACTGAGCTGAAGTATGACAAACATTTTGATCTGGGCGGCTGAATATTTGATTTATTTTTCACATATATAACAGACTTGTGTTTGATGTCGACCATGAGGAAAGTGAGTGTGATGTGGAAGGAGCGTGTGTGTTTCATGAGTGAGAGTGTGAGTGAGTTTTGTGTGTGTGATCTGGCTGGCCTCTCGCCAGCTGACCTTGTTCCTCTTTCCTCTGACATCATCAGAGCCGTCGTTTCACTTGGCTAGGTTGTCCTTTCGGAAACCGGGATTGTGTGAGTCACTGATTGTGTGGGCCATGTCTCATTGTCACAGTTGTTGTTGAGAAATGGTCCTCTGTGCATGCAATAGCGCCTGCTGCGAAATGTAGAAGGGAGGACATTTGTTGCTTTTCGCAGATTTAACACTTAGTCCAAATATTCATTAGTTGGGTTTGTTGTTTTATTTTTGTTTCTCCTCATGTGGTGTCCTATAAACGCCACTTTCTGTCTTGAAAATACTACGATCTGATCTACTACACAGTTGATGTGACGTATACTTTTACAACATTTGTGGCCCAATTTGTTGATTACTTTGTCGTAATTGAATACCAACAAACGCTGGTTTAACGTGAACAAGAAATAACACAATTACATGTTGGTCAGACAAGCTCATATGTTGTTTCCAGTGAAACATTAAGAACATATTGGATGTTGAAATTGAGACATTTTACTAATTCATGAGAATTTTTAACTTATTTTGAAATTGATAGCACTGACAGCACCACGTCTCAGAAAATTTGGAAGAGTGCCGTGTTTACCTTTTGTAGCGTCTTCTTGTGGTTTAAAGGCTGTTCGTCATTTTCTGAAACGGAACTTGTATCTGAGAGTTGCACAGTGAAATGTGTTCACAGACACTGACTTCTATTATTGTGCGCTTGAGGCTATGCTTAATAGAGAGTCAAACTTGTAACGCAGCTCCTGAGCCAGAAGATTGTGGCCATCAAACTTTGACCTTTAGCTTTGTCTCACACGCACAGAGATTTTTTTTTTTCTTTTGATCTTATACATTGTAGATTTTGGCATCTTCAAATGTCTCACAGTTTTATGCTGAGGAATATCTCTTTCATGCAAGAGGATTACAGCAAGTTGGGCCTTTTGGAATTACCTAGTTATGTTACTGACTTGCTGCCCATTAAATGTAATTGTAAAATGCTATTTGTTTTCTGCTGGTCAGTTACTGTTTTGACCTTTTTGGTTCCCCTCCGTCACAACTTCTTTTTTTTTTTTTTTTTTTTTTTTAATGTGTTGCTTCCATCAAATTCAAAATGAGCTGGTGTCTGCCACGATATGTTCAAATGTCAGTGTTCACATTATTGCATTTCATTTTTTCTGAGTCGTAACACAACCTCCCAACTTGTTTGAACACACACACATGACCGATTTAACAAGCTTTAGTAAAACCAACGTTCACACCAGCAATTAAAAAAAAAAAAAAAAAATATTACAAATATAAAAAAAAAAA
>OMNM01034688.1:26131-38403 GCA_900302745.1 Parablennius parvicornis | reverse complement strand
TAAACCAAAATTTTCAGTGTAAATTTGTTTCCACTAAGTGATTTCCAATTAAATCTTACAGTACAAAGTCCAAACATGGAAATATTTTGTCACCAATAAACAGATTTTTTTTTTTTTTTTTTTTTTTTTTTTTTTTTTTTTTTTTGCTCCCCCACCGTTCCCGTTCTTGAAATAAATAAAATGAAAAACAAGATTTTGATGCATTTTCTGTGACTACAACAGATCACCGTTGTAAAATCTATTATCACGTGTTACTTGGCTTGTTTACAATGTTGATTCAGGTGTGCCAGATAGTTTGCATATATTTATATCAGTTGTTCAAACAAAAAGGCTACACAATGGTAGAATTATCATCCGACATCAAGCCAAATAGTGATCTTAAAAAGAAGCTGCTGGAAGAGACCAGACCAAAATGCTGAAGATTCACTTCCTCACACGTTCCAATTTGCCCAAACAGTTTCACTTCTTTCATACCACTTATCTACACCTATGCCTGGGAGTCACTTAATCTCACCGACATGTTTATGAATAGTGGGAGGAAACCAGAGAACACAGAGGAAACTCTCATGCAGAACTTGTGAAGTTTTAGAGTATGTTAATTATTATCCAATACATATTTACAAAGTCTTGTGACACACAAGGAAATGGCAAACCCCTAGTTTAAGATATTTTGCAATGTCCTCCAAGATGAGTTAAGACTCAAATGTGCTCAGTTGTTGGGAGTGAAATCACATTGCCACATTAATGTACTTGTTCAAACTTGTCTTTTATTGTTGGAATGTGAAAGTATCGTAAGTTGATCAGGCATTCTTGATGACTTGGCTTCCATTTCCGAAGCAGCTGGGTTTCACTTTCAAGGATTGTTTATTTGATGGTTGAAGTTAAACTTGATGTTTCATTCGCACACAAGTATTTAGTTAAACGGGCTCACCGTGTTTACTTTGCCTCGTAACACATAAGCAAAAATGAAAGCTGCAAGCAGTGTTTAAAGGGTCCCCGCACGCCCACGCACGTTGGAATGTGATGCATACCCAGGTTTTGTGCACATCAGTGCGATGCAAATGTGGGTACACAATATTACACGAAAGTGTCAAACTTCTGAGGTCGGCAGCGATCCCCCACTGCCCCTCCCCTCGGCAAAACCTTGTCACAGTCGCTATGTTAATGACCCTGTGTCACACTTCTCAGTAGAGCACCGGTGTGAGCCTGCTGCTTACTCCAGGACCTGTGTCTGTCACACCCAACACATCAAAGTTCAAAAGGCTGCCGTGGACACACCCTACAATGAAAGGTCACAATTTTCACAGTGAGTCATCAACATTTTTTTTTTTTTTTTTAAACCACATTTAAAAAAAATCAACACATGATCTTTCCTACTGCCACCAGCTGGCACTATGTCTATGGATATTGACATGCATTCAATCAGGCAAGGCCTTCGATCAAGCACGTAAAGGTTTAGGCCCATTGCAGCATCTAGAGCAGAGTTACACATCACTTCCTTTTCCATGGCGAACCATCAGATTTTCTTTGGGGTGCCCATGGCCACGCCCTTTGAGATTATAGTTACATTTTGATACGTTTTCATCGGGAAGGTCTATTGTATGTACTGGCCACATTTCAGGCCTAAAACATGTTCCATGTGCTGCCCATTTCATATGTTGGGCTTGAGCATGTTTAGTTTGTCACAAATGCAGCATTTAGAGCCGTAGAAGAAAGTAAAATAATGATAGTAATAATATTTATAATAATAATAATATTCTCTTGCATTCCAATGCGGTCTCGCCCACATCTGCTTGGACCCTAATTACTCTTTAAATATTAACAGGTATCTAAAAATGTGACTATCATTGCAAAGTTGACATTACTTTCTGATTTAATAAGATGTGGTAATTGTGGATTCTGGTGGAAAAAGCATGGTAATCAATTTGATCCTCAGAATTACTTGAAATACATTGATAAAGAAACGAATAAAAAAGGCTTAAAATACATCAGTTTATGTTCAACAATTTGTAATATGAGTATGTCTCCCTGGTTGATATTCTAACCTTTTGTGAAGCATGCGCACATTTTATTTTAAATAAAAGGAACAAATGAAAATGAGTCACTTTTAAATAGCTCCAGTGTGTTTTTTTTTTTTTTTTTTAATTCTTTGTGGATCATCACTCAGCAGGCTTAAGGCATTAATCTGTCTTCATACAAGTGTTTCACACAATCCACCGTTAATAAATACAGTACAGGTAAAGAGGAAGCAAATATCTGTCCTGACCAACAGGACACGTGTCTCACATAACCTGACAGGGAGACAGTAGACAAGCACTTTCACAACACAGTGCACACACACACACACACACACACACACACACACCCATACACACACCTTTTTCTCTACACTAGTGGATTTGAAAATATAATAAGTTCTGTGGCATGTTGGATTCTCCAAACTTCCACATGAGCACAACTTTTCACACACAAAAAAAATGCAGATTACAGTTCATGTTTAACACATACACCTTTTCAAAGGCTGCCAATGCACTGCAGTATATTTTGCACTAGTTGTTTTGACTTTTCCCCTATTCACTGTTCCATTAGTTCAGTCTAAGAAGGCATTCACAAGACACTACATGTTTACATTGTACATAAACTGGCAAACCCTGCTCGCGCCACAGGACACTGGCACAGGTAGGCACGTAGGTCCACATGTAAAAGGGCCAAGTCAGTCGGGCTCATTCAAGTGTATTTTTCCCTAAATGTAAATCTGACGCTGTTTGGTTCTGAGTTTTATTACTATGTTGTTGTTTTTTCATTAGTGGTGAAAATGACCTCCAAGAGCAGCTTCTGTAACAGATTCCTCGACCCAAAAGTCACTTCAAAGTGTTATCACTGAAAATAACGCTGTATCAAAATGAAGCCTCACTCAACCATGAAAGCAATCAAGGCATCTATGTTTGTTTGTTTGTTTGTTTGTTTGTTTTACATTGTACATCTGTCACAGCAGTCCAGTCGGCTCTGCAGAAGGAAGCGGTGTTTTAAACGGGAGTGGCGTGAGGTCGGAGCACAGCCACGTGACGACGTGGCGTCGATCGTCTTCAGTGCATGTTGCACAGCTGACTGTAGACGTGCTCTAAGATCTGAGAGTAGGCCTGGTCTTTGGGGGCGTGGCAACTCAGAGAGCCCTGAGGAGGCAAACAAGGAGCATCAGTGTAGGTCACCAATGTTGAAAAATGTATTAATTAATTAAAAAAAACTGTACAGGTACAACACAAGCTGAAAATAGTTTTCTTTTCTAACCTTTATCTTGTCCATCATGGTCGTGTCGGGACACCAGTATTGGTTGAACTGGACGAGGTCAGGAGCTCCTCTGTAGTAGTCAACTAGCAGCATCTGAAAATGAAAAACAACTAATCTTAAAAAAAAAAAAAAAATACATGCAGGAGTATGAAATGCAGCACACAGAGTGTTTGTAAGCCTGAGCTGCATGGTGGAGTACCATCTCATTGAGAACATCACTGGTGAGGAAATTGTCCTGTACATAGGTCACCTCTACAGCCACGGGGATACCGTAGTCGTTGGGCCGTTGCTGCGGAGAGAGAGAGAGAGAGAGAGAGAGAGAGAGAGAGAGAGAGAGAGAGAGAGGGAGAAGGGAAACCTGAGCACAGGTGAAGCTACAAGCAGATTGAAATCTGTCACATCTCCGGCCTCACCTCCGGTGGCGGTACGACCCAAAATGGAGTTATTGTGGAGGCAACGCCTTGATTTCCGTGGTAATATGGACCTGAAAGATAAATGCAGGTGTTAGAGTGTGAAAAGCTTGTGTGGCTAAAATGTTTAAGCAGATTTAAAGAAGGATCCTAGGCTTCAATTAAAAAAAAAAGAACATTTCCTCTCAAAACTCTCTTTTGACATCAAAACGTTCAGATGACTGCAAATGAACACTTTTAGTAAATCTTTAATCTGCGTCATCATTCCTGGCCAGCTGATCTTCAACTATTTTGACTGTTGATACACACAAAAAAAAAGGTTAAATGAAGAAAAGAAAAAAATGCCACTTCAACACCAGAACAACTTGTTTTAAAATTACAGAAATGCTTAAACATTTACGATGAACAAAAAAGTTAACATGAATGATAGAAATACCTTGAATCAGAAAAGAAAAAGTCCCCAAAAGGCAGCAAAATTCCTCAGAAATGTTTCTCTTCAACCTGTCAATTTTTACTCTACAGGTTTATTTTTCTCAGCAAAACATATGAAAATGTGTTTTCCTCTCACGATATGATCCCCACCAAAAGTTACAATTTTTACACTTTCTGGAAGGTTTGAGGCAGAGGAATAACTTGTGTGATTGGGGTATGACTGTGATTACACCTTCACCTGTGACTGCAGATTCACAAAAACTTGTTCCCTAATCACAAGCTAAATACTCCATCCTAATGTCAATGACATCTCAGACTCAATTGGTTTCTGAGTTGTGATGTTTTTCCAACAATTTCATCAGTTCTTCATCACAGCAGCTAAAAACATAATCAGACGTTTACACATCAAGAGGAAGGTCCAGGTGTCAAGAATCTGAATTTGACAGTGCCAACTTAAATTTAGAAAAAGTAAAAAAAAAAAAACAAAAAAAAAAACAAAGAATATGCAGAGGCATCGTGGTGAGCACTCTCACTTAAGAGTCCTGCTTTCTCTCTCGCCGGATAACCAGGTTTCCTCTCAAAGTCCAAAAAAACATACAGCTGATGTTAATCGGTCACTCTACAGCGGCCTGTCGTGGTGAATGTGTGTGTGATTGTGTCCATACTCAGCTGGAATTGGCTCTAGCACCCCGCAGCCCTGAATTGAAAAAGAAATGGGATAAAAAGGACTGATAAATAGTGCAAATTAGATCTAATGGACTGAGCAGTTGTGTTTTTTTGTTTTTTTTTTGGCGTGTAATAGGTTTGTGTGTGTGCATGGTTCATTTTTTTTTTTCTTCCCAAAACAGTAACAAAACTTTCCTGAGATGAACTGACTAAATTAAATTTCGATCTGTGCCTTGGCAGCCAGTTAATAAATTGCAGGTCTGTTGTTTCCTCTGCAGCTCTTTAGTCACACTGTGCTTCATATTAAAATCTTTGTGGCTTTTTTAATGCTCCCTTTGATAATTAATTTGTAAATTTCCCATTTTGTTTTCAACCTTGTAAAGTATCATAGCGTGCTAATAGTTTATTCATTAACTGATCTATCATCATTCATTATACATTATGTGATATTGCAGAACATAGTTCAAGATTGAGTCCTTTAGATTATTAACAACATTACGGAGGCCCAACAGCAGAGCGGTGGTTCACGCTCTCGTCTCACAGCGAGAAGATCTGGGTTCAAATACCAGCCGGGGCCTTACTGTGCAGAGTTTGCACGTTCTCCACCTTTGTGTCTGTGTTTGTAGGTTACCTCCGACAGTCCAAAAGCATGCATGTGACGTTAACTTGTGACTGAATGTGAGTGTGTGTGGTTGTGTGTCTCTCTGTGTTTGTCCAGTGATGAACTGGAGAACTGTCCAGTAAACTGGGATCGTCTCCAGCGCCCCGCTACCCTGCACAGGATTATTATAATATATCTACAACAGGCGCTCACCGCAGATGATGCCCAGACAAGGCTGGAAGCCGTTGTTTGAGCCCTGCAGCCTCAGCTGATGGTCCATTTGGGAGTCGATGTCTTGGAGGGACGGGAGAGCCGGACCCCGCGGGTGGCTGTGGTACCAGCCAACCAACGAGAGGCCACGCATGAATAGGTTCTGACAGATCTGCAACACAGGAAGTAAAGCACACATTTCATCCAATTACATTTACAGACAGCGATTAAAATAATCCACGACAGAAGATACGACTTGAACTGAGCGATAATCAGTAAAAAGATCTGCATGGGTGTGTTCACAGTGTCAGTCAAGTATTTTCTTTCATCAAAAGTCTCATCACATTGAGTGTACATGCAATCAAAAAGAAGATTTTCTAGTCTTACATTTATTTCACTAATCCCCAGGGTGGAAGAAACAACTTTCCAAATACTGCAGTTAGTGCAACTAAGTGGGGTTTTGCAGAATGGGACTTTTATGGGTAGTGTTGTTTTAGTGGAGTTTAGCAAAGTACGTTTACAAACTGATGCTTTATATCAACATTTGTTATCAAAGTAAAGGGACATTGGATGATTTTTATATAACGTATTGTTTGAGAAAAGAGTTTTAATGTTGCTACTTTGAACAGGTAAATAAAATCAGTTGCCTGTTGAGTTGATGATTATATGACAAAGTGAGAATGCCAATTGATGTGGTTCACATGAACCAAGTAATATGAGTACTTTTTCTTAAAGCAAACTTTTACTTAAAAGTACTTTTAACAACACTACTTTTACTTGTGGAGAGCATAATATGCACTGTAAGAACACTTTTAATATCCAGTAATTTTCTACCTCTGACTGACTGTAAGTCAATGTTCACGAACCTACAAATCTAAATTAGTTTGAGAAGAACAGAAGTTGGAGCTTCTACTTAAAGCCTAAACAAAACTGAGCAGAAACCTTAACTAGAGGGCTTAAATTGACAAGTATGATCAGCAGGAACATGCTTTGCTGTTTCTGGAGGAACGTCATGTCAGCAAACAGTAACTGTTGAGCTCTGCCGGCTGCAGGTGGACTTGTAAATGTTTGAAGTGGGCGCCTTTCACCTTTAAGCATGCTGATTCAGTGTGCTTGTGTTACCTCCTCCTCCACTGCAGAAGCGGAGTCTCTGTCTGCCAGCCTGGTCCGGCAGGGGAAAGCCCTCAAGACTGTCAGCACTGAAATACAACAACCACACCAGGAAATATATTGTGGGTGAAGATAGCGTGTTATAAACATCATTCTACTGTGAACAATTTGGAAATGGTTCTTTTAATCTTTTAAAAAATAAAAATAAAAAGTTACACTCACATTGAGTATTAGTATCCCATCGCCCTCCGAGGTATCCCACCACCTCACTCGTGGTCAGGTGACAATGGAAGTCCTAAGAAAGACAAGAGTGAGTGAGCTTTTATTGCTGTTTAGATTTTCCAATATTTCAAGCCCTCCTTCTGTAAAAGCTCACCATTAGTAGCAGGACGTTACTGGACACAGCCACATTGAAAGGCTGGAATCTGTTGATGGCTGAGAAGGCTGACAGCTCCACCAGTGTGTGTGGATCTCTGAGGACACAGACACACCACTGTCCATCACAACAAACTATTTCTATGAAATTACACCGGTTGAAAAGTGGTACCTGGCAGCATCCCTTGTGCCCAGGGTGCAATATCTGACAGGAATTCTCTCCCGGTCGGTTCTTCGTGAAACCATTACATCTGAAACAAAGCGAAGGTGAACTTTTCCCCTTTTGCTCAAGCTAAAGGTAAGCTGAATATGAGGTATTAAGGTGCTACCATTTAGTCCGGGTTTGGTGTTCTTATTTTTTTCATCAGCCTGCACAGCTGTCTTTCCTTCGTCCTCATCCTCATCGTCATCCTCCTCACTCACCAGGCTCTGGTAGGAAGACAGAACACAACAGGTGACAAAGGACCATGGTAGCTAAACACAATGACATAAATGCACAACATATTGAAGAAATGCATGTTTAGGGATAGTCTATGTTCATATTTACATCACTTTATCGCCTTAGTTACATAAAATCAATCAACTTTGACATGTATAAATAAAAGTTGAGCAGATTGCGCTGTTGTCCTCTCACCATGTCTGCGCTGGGTTGATACTTGTGCAGCCATGTGGTTTTGTACTGGACAAGTTTCTGCCCCCTGTAGCGCACAGAGGCCCAGCCACAGCCAGACTTCTTGGCCGGGTTGACCAGACGTTTGCAATGTGTTGCCCAGGCACTTGGAGAGTTGAAAATCTGACCAGTCTCTACCCATCGGATTTTTCCATCAGTCAACAGGTCCCCAACGAAGTTCTTTCCCTGGAAGAGCCGTAAAGGGTAAAAAAAAAAAAAAAAAAAGAGTTATTATTGAACTAGTACTTGAAGTAATTACATTACTCTAGCCTGGCTCAGCTGTGATGTGTGCTACTACCAGATAATGGATGGCTAGCACGCCGTCTCCAGGCTCCACCAGGCCGTCCTTGAGCAGCACCCTCAGGGTGATGCCCCTGCGGGTCAGCAGTGACCCCCGGCCTGAGCTGGAACGTAGATCTGCCTCCTCGCCGCCGCTCAGCTCCTCCTCATCCTCCTCACCTCCATCCTCCACCACCTGTGGAGAGCTGGGTGGCTCTGAGCCTGAGACACATGATTCACACATGGAGGACCATCAGGTTCTGCTGGAGTGTTGTGTGGGTGTGTAATGTTATTGTTGAAAACACAATCCTGGCTGAATCCTTGAGATGCATGAATGTAATGTTTTATTTGTTCTCAAATGGTTTCCTGTGAAATATCCTAATGCTCATTTTTTAAAGTCAGCTGAGTACCTGCCCACTAATAAAATATCTGATCTTTTAGTCAAATCAAATAGTTTTTAAATTGTATTAACATCTTAATATGTTACAATACTGTAATAGCAGTCAGCGTCATTCATAAACGCAGCAGGCAATAAGTATGGCCACCCTGTGATGGGGAAATGAATATAATTAGGGTCAAAATGGTCAAAAGATAATCTAAATTGGCATTTTTATTAATTACGGCGAAGCGACGCTGGCCTTTGTTTCCTCCTCCCATTACTACACGGTTCTGTCCACAGGAAAGAGGCCTGCTCTCTCCCCCCCCTCTTCTCACTTAATTTCACCGTGGCTCACAATTAAAGCCATCTTTCATTATTCTCACCCATGTCTGCGAAAGCGACGGAGAGCGCCTTTAAATCCAGCTCGGTCCAAAGCGGCTGTTTTCCGGGGCACTTCTTCTTTCCAGGCGGTGCGGGACTGAGCTCCGGGCGGGTTTCACAGACACACTCCGCTCCGCACTCTCGCTCCGGCTATTATTCAAAAACATAAAATGAAGGCGTCTGTGGCTCCGCGGCGTAGTTTCCTTGTTGTGTTGCTTTAATGTCAGTTCCCCTCCCCTTTCTTTCTCTCTCTCTCCCTCTCCCCGTCCTTGTCACTCTCCCTGCGCTCCTCCGAGCGGCGGAGCTCCGACCGCGCCGGTGTCCGTGTTACTGTTGTTCACCGTCGTTTATCCCCGCAAAACCCGCACTTTGCAGCGATAAAGGTTCACGGCGAATTGGTGAACGATGCTGCGATCAAATCTACGTTAGAGAAATCAAGTGTTGCCCATAAAGCAGATGCTTTTTATGAGATTAAAAGTGAATCTTGCAGATTTTTTATTCCCTGGGAGGTGAGGACCACCACGGAGAAGCACCGGGAGGACTGTCTGTGGGGTCCCAGCCCGGTTACTCGGTGTTTCACTGTCAGGGGTTTTTTTTTTTGTTTGTTTTGTTTTTTTGTTCCTAGCCGAGGCGAGATGTGCCTTTCGTTATCTCCGAGAAGAAGCACAATTACAGGGAAGCAGCCTGCGGAGGGCAGCAAACCTCCAGCGGCGTGCCTCCACCGGCGTCCTTTTACCCCGCCTGGTGGCGAGACCACAAACACCAAACCAGCCCCGCAAGAGGGGGCATGTGGAAGGGATCTGTGGCTGAAGATCCCTGCAAGAAGTTCTGTGGTAGAAGACACCTGTAAGATGTGGAAGCAGATAGAATAAAAATGACTTTCCACATGTATCTCTGCTGCTGTGAATTAATTACAAAAATAAACCTCGGCGATCAAAGCATCATGATGTATCTTCTCTTCTTCTTCTTCTTCTTCTTCTTCTTCTTCTTCTTCTTCTTTCTGGTAGGCTGGAAACTTTTCAGCATATTGCAGATTCGCAGGTTTTCACGGAAATCGCTACGAGTTGAATAAATCTTGTAGTTAAGTTGTCCTGTTGAGAATATGAAATTAATTACGGCTCCCACAACTTGCGTCCGGTCCTCAGGCGGATTCAGGAAATGTCGTGGTTATTGATTTTATTCCAGTGTCCACAAGTCTTGTGTATAACTGTTCCATTTGCTTCAGGGACACGATTTAACTGTCTGCTCCTTGTTGCAATCTCTGCACTGTCCATCCTTGTGTTTTCCCTTTTTTTTTTAAATTCTGGTTTCCAGCCTTCAGTGACCACATTTACACTATATTGTTTAGAGAAAAAAAATGACACCCCCTGTTTTAATTGTCCCAAAGTCTCTGCCACACTCTTGTTGCATTCGTACCTGTCAGACACTAAAAAAACTAAACAAAATAAAAAAACATACAGGCTTTAATATCATTATTTCTGCTAAGGGCTATTTTAGCCGCCTTATCTGAGGCTTCTTTGCCTTAAATCCCAACATGGGCAGGCCCCATAGAAAACCCAATCTTTTCAATGTCATACAACACAATTAACGACTCTACAATCAGATCTGGCCTTGCACTCCAGATATGCCTTTCAATGTCTTTAACACAGAGGACGAGTCTAAACATATGACTGCTCTCCCAATGAAGCGCTCCTAGAATTGCTGCTAATTCTGTCATATTAACGGAACCCCACTCAGTTTGTCGGACAAGCTTCACAATTTCAAGTTCAGAGATGCAGAAGAGAAAACACTGATGTTTTTTTTTAAGTGTGTGGATCTTGGGCCCTGTATAAATCTGGAGATGACTATTCCACTGGTTCTCAAGCCTTTTTTTCCACCATATCCACTTACCATACATTTCCATGTTTCCTTTTACTTTCTAAAATACTAAAATATACTTGTGGTGTTGGCAGACTCCAAGTTGGTATAATTGGCCAGTGCAATTGTGGCACGACTTCTCCCAGTCCCAACTTCCCCAGCTCTTCATTCATTTTGAAAACATAACAATTCTTTACCCTCCTCCTTGCTCCCCATTACCATGCCCCACTCAAGAGGGCTTTTACTAGATGCTTTCCTTGATATCTCTTCATTTCAACAATACAATAATGCATTGCAAGATTCTCTAATTGAACTGACAATGGCGTCTCCCTCTTCTCTACAAGTAAACCTCTGACTGGAGTTTTATGTGTGGCCCCACAGCATCCTCAGTACATTAGCCTGCATACGTTTATTTAAGTGAGTTGTTGCAACTGTCCCATAACATATGCACCAATAATCAAGTCTTGACCTTCTAATTGTCCTGTCTATCAATAACTGTGTATCCCCATCAGCACCTCCTGCGCACGCAGACAGGGAACACATTTCAAACCTTCTCACATTTATTTACAACACTGCTTATCTGCTTTTTCTAAGTAACTTTCTCATCAAAGTGCACCCCTAAGTCTTACCATCACATTTTGCTTTCTAATGAACAAATATTATAAATGTAGAGTTTTCAACCTATTGTGTAATATTGTTTGGGGCTTCCTGGATTTCTTAAGTTATTTTTTTGGGCCTTGTAATTTCACTCGTTATTTTTATATGCAATTTTACTTATATGTGAGTACAATTTATATAATGTTATTTTGCTACTTTCAAAAGCCCAACTTGCTGCTGAGTACATCCACAATTTGAATTTATATCTGCACAAACCTTTTAACAGGCATTTTTGCAGCCTGTTAAAAGTTTATGACGAGAAGAAAGGGAATTTCCATCTTAAGTGAGCAATGTGCTTTGAGTGTAGTCATTTTATACAAGTAAACTGAATTGAATACCATACATTTAAAGTACAGTTAAATGTGGTTTAAACTGAATTACTACACTATGCAGTTTTTGAGAAAATTAATGCTCGACTTAATTTTTTTAAATATTTTTTTTAACAACAGCACTTTTACTTGTTGAGTACAATTTAATTTAATTTATGTAATTGTAGTTAGTACACATTCTTAGGACTCTATCCACTTTGGCTTGTCATTTGTCTTAACCTTATTTATGAGAGAGTTATACCAACAACTATCAGCAACATAAGAAGACCGTTATGTAATTGGAGCTTAATAAAATCCGAGAACTGAATCAAACTGGATTGGCAACCTGTCCAGGGTGTACATTGCTCTTTGCCCAATGTTAGCTTGAGTAACTTTTCTTAGTAAGAGCTAAGTATTTTATCTTTCAGGGAATGAATATGCTTGACTCGACGAGTTGTTCTGAACAAATGTCAAGTCAGCTGTTTTTTTTTTTAATTTTCCAGAGAAAAAGACAAAAACAGTGAGCTTTCTTCTCAGTTACTGCTTAGAGTGAGCTGCTTCATAAATCAATCAAAACTGATATCATCCTCCAAGGTGTGTTTTTATTGTTCTTTAATTCATGTGAGTTGAAAGAGATGATTGTCAATTT